>JBBPKJ010000176.1:0-39695 GCA_038089195.1 Brasilioporus rufonigricans
ATATTATTCTTAGGAGGATACAATTTTCCAGAAATACTAGTCAATGGTTCATTTATAAATTTACAATCTATAATTTTAGGATTAAAAACTTGTATTTTCTGTTTTTTATTTGTTTTATTCAGAGCTACTTTACCTAGATTAAGATATGATCAATTAATTTCTTTATGTTGGATTAATTTATTACCTATAGCTGTAGCCTTTATTATTTTAGTACCTAGTATATTAATAGCATTTGATATAGCACCTTACTAATGTGAACAAATACTAATATTAACCTTATCTCCTTTTTTCTTAATTATATTACAGATTTTATAATTTTAATAAAAATAATTGATAGAAAATCTGTATTAATTTATAGAACTGAAAATTTATTATGTTAGTATATTTTATACTATTAATTTTATGTTAATTACCCCTCCAATTATTAATAACTTTTATTAGGTCGTTTATCTCATTAATTAAAAAAAATAAATATTAAATATTAATAAAAAATTTATTAAAAGAAGTTAATTAAATATCTATATATTATATGTAAAATTATATAAATAATAAATTAATACCAATTACTTAAGTTTATATAATTTACTTTAATAAAGCCTATAATTTAAGGGTAGAATGTTATCTTGATGAGATAATCGTAGAAGTTCAAATCTTCTTGGGCTTATATTTTTACAATTATTATGTGTAATTCATTTCTTAAGTAAATAAATAAGAAGAATTATTGTTACAGTGAATAAAAATTAAATAAATTATCTTTTTTCAAAAAAAATTATAATCTTATAAAAAATTAAAAATAAAAATATTATATTTTAGTCAGTGATTTATAATAACTGCTAATTTAATTATTACTAATATTTAGATAATTATTAAATTTAATTATATAATTTATATTATAATTATAAATTATTATGAGATTACTTAAAAGTCACTCTTTACTAAGATTACTTAATTCTTATGTAGTAGATTCACCTCAACCTTCAAATATTTCATATTTATGGAATTTTGGATCTTTATTAGCTACTTGTTTAGTAATTCAAATTTTAACTGGATGTTTCTTAGCTATGCATTATCAACCACATGTAGATTTTGCTTTTAATAGTGTAGAACATATTATGAGAGATGTTAATAATGGATGGTTAATTAGATATACTCATGCTAATGTTGCTTCTTTCTTCTTTATTTTTGTATATGGGCATATAGGTAGAAATATCTATTATGGTTCATACAAATCACCTAGAATATTAGTTTGGTCAATTGGAGTAATTATATTAATCTTAATGATGGCTATTGCCTTTTTAGGTTATGTATTACCTTATGGTCAAATGAGTTTATGGGGTGCTACTGTTATTACTAATTTATTAAGTGCTATTCCTGTATTTGGTACTGATTTAGTAGAATTAATCTGGGGAGGATTCTCAGTATCTAATGCAACATTAAATAGATTCTTTTCATTACATTATATCTTACCTTTTTTATTAGCAGCTTTAGCTTTAGCTCACTTAATTGCTCTTCACACACATGGATCAAATAATCCTAACGGTATATCATCAAATGGTGATAGATATGCAATTCATCCTTATTATATGTTTAAAGATCTTATAACTATATTCTTCTTCTTCTTAGCTTTATCAGTATTGGTTTTCTATTATCCAAATTTATTAGGACATAGTGATAATTATATTGAAGCTAATCCTATGAGTACTCCTGCTAGTATTGTTCCAGAATGGTACTTATTACCATATTATGCAATATTAAGATCAATACCTAATAAATTATTAGGAGTATTAGCTATGTTTGGATCCTTATTAATCTTATTAATATTACCTATTGTAGATGTTTCAAGACAAAGAGGTAGCCAATTTAGACCAGCTATGAAAATAGCTTTCTGGTTCTTTGTGTTTAATTTCTTTATCTTAATGTGGATTGGATCACAACACCCTAATGAACCTTTCGTATTTATTGGACAAGTATCAACATTCTTCTATTTTGCATGGTTCGTATTAATTGTTCCTGTAATAGGTTTAGTTGAAAATACTTTAATAGATATAGCTACTGAATATTAATTTTTATTTAATTAAACAATATAAAACTTATATTTATATTTTAAGATATTTTATATTATACTCCCTCCTTATTATTATAGTTTAATTAAAAATAATGCAAAAATAATTAAAAATTAATTATAATTTTTAATTAAAAGTAATATATAATATAATTTATTTATATTATTCTTAAGCAATCTACTAAAAACATAAATATGATGTGTTTTATTAAATAATATATATTTATTTAATATTTATATATATTAACATTTAAATAATTAATTTTATTTCAGTAAATTAAATATTATTATTTGTATTAATTAGTAAATAAGTTTAATTTTTGAATTGTTTTTTTTTTCATATTTATTTACTATATATGATATTCGTAGAGTGTTATTTTGTTTTTAATTTATAATTTTGGTCAAATTTAATTTATTATGATAAAATCACATAATTTTCAATTTTTTCCTTATCATTTAGTAGAAATGTCTCCATGGCCAATAGTATTAAGTTTTGCTTTATTAAATTTAACTATAGGAGCTGTAATGTATTTGCAAGGTTACTATTCTGGTGATCTTATCTTAGAATTAGGATTTATATTAACTTTAGGTGGTATGGCATTCTGGTTTAGAGATGTAGGGAATGAAGCTACTTTAGGAGGACATCATACAAAACAAGTTAAAAAAGGTTTAGAAATTGGATTCTTACTTTTTGTTGTTAGTGAAGTTTTTGCTTTCTTAAGTATTTTCTGGGCTTTCTTCCATTCTAGTTTATCTCCTGCTATAGAAATAGGAGGTGTATGGCCACCACAAGGAATAACTCCATTAAATCCTTTTGCTATCCCATTATTAAATACTATATTATTGGTATCTTCTGGTGCTTTTGTAACTTATGGTCACCATGCATTAATTAATGGTAACAGAAAAGATACTTTAAGAGGGTTAGAACTAACTGTTTTATTTGCTGTTCTTTTCACTTTCTTACAATATTTAGAATATGCTAATTCAACTTTCTCAATATCAGATTCAGTATTTGGAAGTGCTTTCTTCTGTTCAACAGGTTTACATGGTATTCATGTAATAGTTGGAACTATCTTTATTGTAGTACAATTAGTTAGAACTATAAATTATCATTTAACAAATACTCATCATCAAGGATGTGAATCAGCTATTTTATATTGGCATTTCGTTGATATAGTTTGGTTGTTCTTATTTATTGCTGTATATTACTGGGGAGGTTTATAATTACAATAATAATAATAAAAAGTAATTAATATACTTTTTATTATTATAATTTTATTTAAAATCTTATTTTACTTACACTTCTGTTAAAAAAAAAAATTAATAATAAGAATTAATTAGAATAATATTATTATATTGTTTATTAAATTAATTGAAATTTGAATAAATTTTTAAACCCCATTCAACCGCAATCAAAAATAAGTAATGTGAAAGTTATAACTTATTTTACTAAAAAGTAAACTATATTTTTATATATAATAATTTACTTTTTCAATTTTTTATATAAGTAATTAGATTATAAATATCAAATTATTAATATAAATAATTAGATTTATTAAATGTCCTTAAGGGTAATAAAGCTTTATTTTTATTATGAATCTATCAATATTATTATTTTTAATTGGTATTTTAGGATTTATTTTAAATAGAAAAAATATAATCTTAATGATTATTGCTATAGAAATTATGCTTCTTGCTGTTACTTTATTAGTTTTAATTAGTTCGTTTGGATTTGATGATAATATAGGTCAAACTTTCAGTATTTATATTATTTCTATAGCTGGAGCTGAATCAGTGATAGGTTTAAGTATTTTAGTAGCTTTTTATAGATTAAGAGGAAATATTTCTATTAGATCTTAAAAATTAGCATGTATTTATCAATTTTAATTTTTCCTTTATTAGGATCTTTTGTATCTGGTTTTATGGGTAGAAAAATAGGTATTACAGGATCTCAAATTATTACATGTACTTGTTTATCTATTTCTTCTTTATTAGGTACAATAGCATTCTATGAAGTTGGTATATGTGGTTCTCCTGTGTCTGTTTATTTATTTAATTGGGTAGATTCCGAATTTATGTGTATATCCTGGGAATTCTTATTTGATCAATTAACTGTATCTATGTTCATACCAGTATTATATATATCAACATTAATTCATATATATACAACTTCTTATTTAGCTGAAGATCCACATAATCAAAGATTTTTTTCTTATTTATCTTTATTCACTTTTTTCATGTTATTATTAGTTTCTGGTGCTAATTTTTTTGTAATGTTTATAGGTTGGGAAGGTATTGGAGTAGTTTCTTATTTATTAATTAACTATTATTTTACTAGAATTCAAGCCAATAAAGCAGCTATATTAGCTTTAACTATGAATAGAGTAGGTGATATGGGATTAAGTATAGGATTCTTTGCGTTATTTGCCTTATTTGGATCTATTGATTATTCAATAATCTTTAGTTTAGCGCCTTTTATGAATGAAACAGCTATTACTATAATTAGTTTATTATTATTAATGGGAGCTATGGCTAAATCTGCTCAAATTCCTTTACACTCTTGGTTACCTGGTTCTATGGAAGCACCTACACCAGTTAGTGCTTTATTACATGCTGCAACACTAGTTACAGCTGGATTATATTTATTAATTAGATCATCTGCTATTTTAGAATTTAGTCCTACTGCATTATTAGTTATTACTTTAATTGGGGCAAGTACAGCTTTTTTTGCAGCTACTTGTGGATTAGTACTAAATGATTTAAAAAGAATAATCGCTTTCAGTACAATATCTCAATTAGGTTATATGGTTATGGCTGTAGGTTTAAGTCAATATAATGTAGCTTTAATGCATGTAGTTAATCATGCTTTCTTTAAAGCATTATTATTTTTAGGTGCTGGTGCTGTTATTCATAGTTTCGCTGATGAACAAGATATTAGAAAAATGGGAGGTTTAATTAAATTTTTACCATTTACTTATACAACTATGTTAGTTGGATCTTTATCTTTATTAGCTACTCCTTGGTTAACTGGTTTCTATAGTAAAGATTTAATAATTGAATTAGCTTACGGACAATACAGTTTTTCAGGTATTTACGCTTATATCTTAGGAAGTTTAACAGCTGGATTAACAGCTTTTTATTCATTCAGATTAATAAGTTTAGTATTCTTAACTGTACCAAATGGAATTAAAAATGTTTACTTAAATTCTCATGAATCTAATTTTGCTGTTATTATTCCTTTATTTATTTTAGCTTTATTTAGTATATTCTTTGGGTTCGTTTTCTCTGATTTATTTGTTGGAGTAGGTTCAGATTTTTGCGCTAATTCTATTTTCATTAACCCTAATAATATATCTATTATTGAAGCTGAATTTAGTTTACCTTTAATACTAAAATTACTTCCTACATTATTCTCAATAATGGGAGCTACAAGTGCTATATTCTTATATCATGTATATCCAGATTTTATTATTAATTTAACTGATTCTGTTTTAGGAAGAAAAATTTATACTTTCCTTAACGGAAAATATTTCTTTGATGTAATCTATAACTATTATATCATTTCAGCTGGATTATTAACTGGTAATACTATATCTAAAGTTTTAGATAGAGGTGTTATTGAATTATTAGGTCCTTATGGTTTAGCTTCTGTATTAGAAAACTCTGCTAATAATATTGCTAATCTAGATACTGGTGTTATTACTACTTATTCTTTATATATAACTATAGGAATATTAACTTTAGTATTCATAGTATTCGCTCCATTCTTATTTGATACTTACATTATATCTGAATTTAGATTAATTGTTATCTATATATCAGCTTTATTCTTTTCTTTATTACCTAGTTTATCTAATAAACATTAATTTCAATACAAATTATTTTATTATTAATTACTCTCCATATAAAAATATATAAAAATATTAACAAATATTATTAATATTAATACTTTAAACTTAAATTATTTATATATAATCTTAAAACAAATGATTATTATTAAATAATTTTTTATGTATTATTTATTTTAGTAATTTCATTTAAGTTATATTGTTTTATTAAACAAATTAATATAGTTAAAATTCTACATTTAGGAAATAACATTAAAACACACAATAAATAACAAAAATACAAAAAGGATGTTAACTTTATTATTAATTATTCCCATAATAGGTTCTCTATTTATTATATCTATTCCAGAAAATACCTTAAATAGTCATTCTAAAATGAGAACTATTGCTATTACCACTTCTTTAATTAATTTATTAATTTCTATTTTCTTATGGTTAAATTTTGATTCTAATTCAACTGAGTTTCAATTTGTATCTGAATTTGATTACTTAACTTTTGGACATTTTAATTTTGGTGTTGATGGAATATCTTTATATTTTTTATTATTAACTACTTTCATTACTCCTATTGCTATTATTTCTAATGCTTATAATATTAATTCTAACTTGAAATTCTTTTTAATTGCTTTTTTAATTTTAGAAACTTTACAATTAGCTTTATTTTTAGTATTAGATTTATTATTATTCTATATATTTTTTGAAAGTGTATTACCTATTTTATTTATAATAATAATTGTATATGGATCTGGAGAATTTAGATTTAGATCAGCTAATTTATTTTTCTTATATACATTATTTGGATCTTTATTTATGTTATTAGCTATTTTACAAATTTATAATTTAGCAGGTACTACAGATTTTCAATTATTATCATTAGTTGAAATTAATGCTGAAGCACAAAAAATTTTATGGATAGCTTTTTTCTTAGCTCTTGCAATTAAAACTCCTTTATGGCCTTTCACTGGCTGGTTATATAGAGCTCATGCTGATAGTCCTTTAGCTGGGTCTATTTTATTAGCTGCTACTATATTAAAATTTGCTACATATGGTTATATCAGAATATTAATTAATTTCTTACCTGATGCTACAAATTATTTTGGTCCTTTAGCTCAAACTATAGCTATTATTACTTTAATTTATGCATCTTTAACTACAATTATTCAACAAGATACTAAAACTCTTATTGCTTATTCAAGTATTGCTCATATGAGTGTTGTTATTTTAGGTTTATTCTCTAATAACATTCAAGGTATCGAAGGAGCTATTTTATTAGCTTTAGCTCATGGATTTGTTTCTCCAGCTTTATTCATTTGTGTAGGTGGAATTATTTATGAAAGAACAGGTACTAGAATTATTAAATATATTAGAGGTTTAGTTACTTATATGCCTGTTTTCACTATTTTATTCTTTATATTTACATTGTGTAACACTGGAATACCTTTAAGTTTAAATTTCTTAGGTGAACAATTATCTTTAATTGGAATATGGGAAGTTAATCCTATAATTTCAGCATTAGGAGCTACTGGTATAGTATTATCTGCTTGTTATTCTATCTTCTTATATAATAGAATTTCATATGGAACTTATTCACCTAATATGAATAATGTAACTGTATTAGATATTAATAGAAGAGAATTTAGTATTTTAATTTCATTATTAATACCTACAATATTATTAGGTATATTTCCTAATGTAGTATTAGATTCAATCCATGTTTCAGTATCAACTATCTTATATAATATATAATTATATTATTATAATTATTATATTTTTCATTATTTAATTTTCTCCCCTCCTTTTTAATAATATGAAGATATAATATTATTATTTTTGTTATATTAAAAGTATGAGCTGACAATATAATTTGTTATATTAAGGATACAGCATTATATTAATATAATTAGATTATTATTCAATACTAAAAAAAAATTAGTAAATATTTATTATTTTTCAGCTTTTATTTTAATAATTTTTATATTGTACCGTATCCCATATATTAACATTATATTTTAGTATTAAATGGATTATTAAAAAGTAAATAAAGTACATAAAAATTCTGTTATATCATTCTATATATAATATTCACTTTATTTATATTTTTTCGAATATGTTTAATTAAGTTAATAAAATAACTCAAAATTTAGTAAACAAATTAAAATTGGAAAATAATCAAAGAAAAGTAGGAAAAATAATTCCTTTATTCTATTCAAGTTTAAAACAAAAATTATATTTATCTATCTCTATGAATCAAAAATATAAAGGAACTGAACATAATCCTTCATATGTAATAGGTAATTTTGAAGGTTTATTTAAAAATAACTCTAAAACTAAAATGAAATTTTTTAGAAGAAAATTAAAAAGTTTACAAATTTTTAGTAACCAAATAAAAATTTATCAAAAAAGAAATAATTCTTTAGATTTAGTAAATAAAACAAAAGAACCATTAAATACACAATCTATAATAAATGTAAAATCCAGATTAAATAATGTAAGTCAAATTAATGATAATATGATAAATAAATATGTTAGTAATAAGATATTTAATAATATCAAATTTCCTTTAAATTTATTAGTTAATAATAATTCTAATAATTCTAATAATAATATTAAAAATATTAATTATATTAGATTAATTAGTAAATATTATCCTGATTTAGCTGTAAGTAAAAATAATATTTATAAATTTAATTTAAATAATACTAGATTAATAAGAAATATTTATACTTTATTACATTCAGCTTTTATATCAATGAGATGTTTAATTAGTCAACCTAGAATATCATATGTAAATGATAAAATATATATTCAATTATTTTTTTATCCTGATGTTAAATTATCTAAACATATGAAAACAAAATGGAGTCATAATATAATTAATAAATTATTAAACAAGTTAGATTATAAATCTAAAAAAGAAATTACAAATTTCTTTAAATCAACTTATTTAAATTCTAAACAAAAAATTATAAAATTGTTTAATTTATTAAAATTTAATGATCAAAAAGAAGTAATAACAAATTTTACTATGCCATCAAAACAAATTAAAAAAATAATTGATAAAATAATAAAAAGAAATGAATCATTAAAAATGTCAGATATTCAAGCTCAAAAAAGAATTAAAAAATTATTTAATAATGCATTTATTAATTTTAATAAACCTATTCATTATTCTGAAGATAATGAGAATATTAATAAATTACAGAATAATTCTATGTTCTTAAATATTTATAATCAGAAATTAAAATTTTTATCTCAATTATTAAGTAAAATTTTTAATAAACCTGTTCAATTAGAATTAATTAGATTACATTATCCTTTCTATGATCCTAATATTATTGTTAATTTATTATCTTATTTATCTGAAAATATAAAAATTAGAAGATTATTAGGTAAAATTTATAAATCAGCATTAATTACTAAACCTACTGCTAATATACAAAGAAAAAGATTCTCTGTTATACCTGGTTATTTAACCGGATTAACTATTAAATTTGCTGGAAGATTACCAACACAAAAAATAGTACCTAGAAAAACAGTTAAAACTGAAAAAATAGGAAGTTTAGCAAGAAAAAAAGCAGTATTGGTTGAAACTGCCAGATTTTCAAATAAAAATAGAAGAGGTTCATTTAGTATATCTGTATCAACAGGATTATATTTAAATAATTTTTTAAAATAAATATATAACAAGTTTTATTTAACTCTTGTAATTTATAAATTTATATATATCTATATTAACTTTTTATAGGTTATTTTAATTAATTTTATTAGGTTCAGATTAGTTAATTTACTTTCTTAAACCCCTATTATTTTCAAGTTTCGCAATTTAAAAGCGATTAATTACTTATAACTAATAAACACTTATAGTTATGAGTACGTGAATAAATTGTATTATACACAAAATTTTTAATTTATACTACATATTTTCACGTTTATATTGATTTATGTTCAAAAGGAACTCTGCCTTTATTTTTGAATACAAATTTAGGTCACAAATTCAAGGTAAAACCTACTTAAGTATTAGTATAAATTATTAATATTTAATGGATTCAGCCTTTAGTTGTAATATATAAATATTACGAACGGTAAAACGTAGGCATAAAATTTAATTTTTTTTTACATATGAAAAATTTTTTATTAAACATTTTAGCTTTTGGAGCTATTTTTTCTAGTTTGTTAGTTATAACTTCTACTAATCCTGTGTTAGCTGTTGTATTTTTAATTTCAGTTTTCTTTAATATTGCTGGTTATTTAATAATATTAGGTGTTGAATTTATTGGTATCTCTTATCTATTATTATATGTTGGTGCTATAACTGTATTATTCTTATTTGTAATAATGATGATTAATATAAAATTAACAGATATTTTAGAAACAGGATCTCAATATACAAAAAATTTCCCATTAGCATTAGCTATTGGTTCTTTATTTATATATATTATATTCACTATATTACCTTTTCAAAATAATAATGTATCTATTATCTCTATGTTCTTTGATTTAACTAATATTATTAATAGTTTATTCTTAACAATTAATAATTCATCTTTAGTAAATGTATTAACTACATTTAATCCTACTATTGCTGATATAACTATTACTAATTTCTTAC
This sequence comes from Brasilioporus rufonigricans, assembly GCA_038089195.1. Classification (NCBI taxonomy): domain Eukaryota; kingdom Fungi; phylum Basidiomycota; class Agaricomycetes; order Boletales; family Boletaceae; genus Brasilioporus; species Brasilioporus rufonigricans. The sequence goes on from JBBPKJ010000176.1 coordinate 10,520, forward strand.
ATATTGAAGCTATAGGACATAATTTATATACATATGGTGCAGCTTTATTATTAATCTGTAGTATATTATTATTATTAGCAATGGTAGCTACTATTTTTATCTCCAGAAAATCTAGATTCTAATATAAAATTAACAGAAATATCAAGAGTATCAATAAAACATTAATGTAATTACTAATTCAGAAAATTTGATAATTATAGTAGAATAAATATATTAAAAATATAACACAAATTAAAAATTTTAATCCCCTCCAATTTTATTAATAATATAAAGTAATAAATATTGTATTAATATTTTATATAATCATATTTTTATTGTCTAAACATAAAAGTATAAAGATATATATAACAAATTAATATTGTTTTTATATAATTTGATATAATTTATTAAAAATATTTTATAAATAAAATATTTTATCTAAGGGTATTTAAAGTTTTAATGATTTTTATTAGTTTATTAATATTAATTGTGGCTATTGCCATTCCTTCTATTAGAATGAATTTGTCTCCTAATTTATTTATAAGGTTAACTGCTATTATATTTATTTATGCCGCAGGTTTATCTTTCAATTCCTTATATATTCAATCAATTGAATCAGGTTTAGGTATATATAGTGGTTTATTCCATGTAACTATAACATCTCAATTAATAGATATTTTTATATATATTATAGGTGCTTTTATATTAACAGCTTGGCCTATATTTAATAAATATCTATTAAAAAATAGTTACAAAAAGAATTTTAATTTAGAATCAGATAAATTAACTTATGTAATTAACCCAGCAACTGAATATTCTTTAATAATTATATTTAGTACTTTAGGATCTTCATTGTTATTATCATCATCTGATTTTATTTCAATGTATTTAAGTTTAGAATTACAATCTTTTGGAGTTTATATCTTAGCTACTTTATATAGAGATTCTGAATCAGCTACTGCAGCAGGATTAAAATATTTCTTATTAGGTGGATTATCATCTTGTGTGATACTATTAGGAGTAGCTTTAATTTACTCATATTCAGGAATTACTAATTTTGAATCTTTATATAGTTTAAGTTCTGTTTTACATGCTTTTACTTTTCAAGAATCTGTCTCATTAGGTATAACATTAGGAATTATATTTATTTTTTTAGGTTTATTATTTAAAATAGCAGCAGCACCATTACATAATTGGGCTCCTGATGTTTATGATAATAGTCCTACTATAGTAACTATTTGGTTGACTATAATGCCTAAAATATCAATAATCTTCTTATTATTTGAAATAATAAATGGATTAAATTTATCAACTTCTTCATTAGGATTAGAGGATATTAATTTATTACCTGTATTTTCCTTAAATTTTGCTAACTATAAAATAGTAGAAATTAAACATTTATTATTATTAAGTGCATTATTCTCTTTAATTATAGGGACAGTTGTTGGATTATCACAAATTAGAATTAAAAGATTATTAGCTTATAGTACTATTTCACATGTTGGGTTTATTTTAATTGCTTTAGCTATAAATTCATCAAGTTCAATAGAAGCTTTATATTTCTATATAATTCAATATAGTTTAACAAATTTAAATGTATTCTTAATCTTATTAGCATTTGGGTATGTTATTAATAAAAATAATTTAATTAATAATAACTTAATTAATTCTGATATTAATTTCATATCTCAATTAAAAGGTCAATTCTTCCATAATCCAATTTTAAGTTTAAGTTTAACTATTTGTTTATTCTCAATGGCTGGTGTACCACCTTTAATTGGTTTCTTTTCTAAATATTATGTATTATATTCTGCTATTGATAGTCAATATTATGTAATGGCTATTGTAGCTATATTAACTAGTGTAATAAGTGCTTCATATTACATTAAAATAATAAGAGTATTACATACAGAAGAAACAAATATAAAAACCAATACTATAGAAAGTAATGAATTGGTATTAAATAATTTCCATAGTTTCTTAATATCTAGTTTAACATTAGGAATATTATTATTCTTAATTAAACCTACAATAATTTTAAATAGTGTTCAGTTACTATCAATATTATTATTTGATAAGATATAAGATGAATAATATAATGACATTATTTATTTTTGTTCCAGTTTTAGCTGTTATTTTATTAGCTTTAAATCTATTATTAGCACCTAAAAATGCTTATGAAGCTAAAGCATCTGCTTATGAATGTGGTTTCTTAGCTATTGAAGGACAAACTAGATCTACTTTCCAAATTCATTTCTATATTGTGGCTATGTTATTCTTAGTTTTTGATTTAGAAATTTTATTATTATTCCCTTTAGCTGTTACTTTGTACCAAGTAAGTACTTATGGATTTGTAATTGGTTTAATCTTCTTCTTAGTATTAACTATAGGATTTGTATTAGAAATAGGATCTGGAGCTATCTCTTTAACTAATACTCATGAATAAAAATTATTATTCAATTTTATATTTTTATAAAATAGTTACCAACCCCTCCTTTTTAATCTATAATTCTAATAACTATAATTTAATGAATAAGTAATCTAATTATTCAAATTAATATTAAAACTGTGAGATAGATAGGTATTTTAGACTTTTATATTCTAGCTTGAAATGGTGTTTATAAGTATTATTACCATAATCAGGTTTTAATTTGTGTGTTTAGAGATTAAAATAGTTTAGATCAGTTTATACTCAGCTTATCTAAGAGATGCTAATATTTAGTTTCGAGATTAAATAAAACTACAAATTTTTGTTTTTGTTTTTGTTTATTTTTGTAAAAGAAGATAAAAAATTTTTTTTTGTTGTTGTTTTTTATTTTTATCTGTCAAGGTAGCCATTCCTGTTATGAGGTACCCATTCCTGTTAAAACTTTATAAATAAAAATTAAATAAAAATGAAATAATACTATATTATAATTAGAAACCTTAATTTAAGGTTTGAAAATAAATAATTCAAAAGAACAGTTATTAAAAAAAAAATAAAAAATATAATAAATCCCCTCTCCTCCATATATACAGATTATTTGGTTTAAAGGTATAATACCTGGATAGTCAGTCAAGAGATATCAGTTCAATTCTGATAAGGATCGATTATAAAGAATATAACAGATAGTAAAAAAAAATAAATTTTATTTTTTAAAGCTAGAATCAAAAATTCTTATACACACAGGATATTTAAAAAAGAAAGCTAGAATAAAAATCTGTAATTAGCTTATATACCCCCCCCCCCCTCCGAATAAGTATATTTTTATAATATAAAATATAATAAAATGTAAAAGAGGTAGGATTAGTTTAATTGGTTAAAATGACGTCTTGTGGCGACGATGTTCAGAGTTCGAGTCTCCGATTTTACCCTTAAAAATTGAATAGTAGTATAGAGAGTATCATTTCCCGATTTTAACTTAATGTGAGTGTGAATAGCTATCTCAGACTTTTCAGAAAAGTTTCGATTGTTTTTTTTTTCCAAATTTTACCTGGTTCTAAATGGAAACAGCATGTAAAATTTATAAAAATGTCTGATTACTCGTATAATTTATATTAGAAAATAACTTTATTATAATTACTTATTAGTTATTTTAGTAAATAACTTAATTATAAATACTTATTAGTTTTTAGTAAATATTCTTAACAGAGTTGAACTGTTATTTTCTAATTAGGAATTCAGATATTCTACCAATTGAATTAAAGAATATAAGGAGGGGAGAATGAGATACTATTCAATAATAAAAGCTTCAGTTGAAACTAATTTATTGTTTTTATAAAGTAAGGATCTTTTATTAGCAGTAGGTATTAAGGTATACACTTGATCTTTAATAGAAATTGAGCCCTTATTAATAAACCTAAACCATTTAGTTTGATTCAACTCTAATGATTTATTTTCAATTAATAATGATTTTAAATCTTCAAAAGGTATATTATTTTTATATCCTTTAACTTTTGTAAATTCTTTCCCATTATTTAAGACACCTCCGTATACTTTAGGTGCTAATGCTACAAATTCTTTATATTCTTTTTCTAAAACCATTTGTCCTAACCCTTTACCTACTAAATGATCAGGCAATGGTTTCTCCATTACAGCAGAATCTGTATCCGTATAATACATTTTATTATCAGACAGATTTTTAAACTGACTCATTATTATTCTAGAATATGCAGTAATAGCAGAAGCAACACCAATTGAGATATCAAATTCGGTTGAGTCATTTATTAATTTATTTTCAACAATTTCATGATAGCTTACTAAGATTAAATCATCCTCTAATTCAATAGTTTTAATTTTATCTTTAGATTTTATAATTTTATCTAATGTCTCACTATTAATTATTTTATGAGTTGCTAAATCATCCGTCATACCGAATTTCCCATATAAAGAATTCATTAATAATTTAGCTATTAAATATAAAGGGGTAGATTTTTCGGAAGCTTGTTTCATTTCATGTAATACGGAGACATAATCTTTAAAGATATTTTCCCTTTCGAATAAATATCCTTCTAAGATTTCAAATTTATATCCATATTTTTGTGCATTGAATAACTCTTCAGAGAAAAACCAACCTTCAAAGGTTCCTAAAGGAGATACTGTCCTATTATTATGTTTAATTTGTAATATAGGATTCTCTAAATGTTCAGGGGTTATTATATTCACTTTAAAGAATCCAAATGGATTCTGCATTATTTCTAATATATTCCCTACAAAATATTTAACATTCCCTACAGCCATATCATATCTAAACATACTAGTAGGATATAAAGAATTTACATCGTAATGATATAAGTTTTCTCCATACGGGATATACATTTCGGTTGCACCACCTGTATAAGATTTTCTAATATCATATAACATTTTACCACCTATTTTAGGAATTTTATAATCATTTAGGAAATGTGCTCTATAAATATTGAATGCTAATGACGGAAGAGTAGGATAATTAAATACATTTAAAGAGAATTTTTCGAATATTAAACTATTAAATTTAATCAATATTTCATATAAAGCAATACAATCAATCATATTATAATTTAATAATTCAGCTCTTAAATCCCATATATTATTTCTTTCAAGAACATAATTATTATATTCTGCAATTGTAATATCTTTAAAATATCTAATATTGGGTACGAATCCTTTATAATTTAATTGAAATTCCGGATTATTAATTAACCAATATATTGGAAATATAGCTTTTTTATTATCTACATTAAATGCTTTAGAAAGTTTATCTAATGAGCTAGGTAACAATAGCATAGAGTCATGGAAAGCAATTTTACTTTTACCATATTTTAATTCCAATGCAATCATTTTATCATCTTTAATTATAGGATTTAATTTAGAATTCTCCATAGTAGCTAATATTCTTAATAAGAATATTCCATCAAAACTGGATAAATTATGGATATATACTTTATAATTATTATATTTTTCGACCATTAAAGTTTTAATGGCATCTCTTAACAATTCCTCAGAAGAATTATAATCTGCTAAATAAAATGTATATTTATTAGAGCCGTCGAATATACCGCAAGAAATTACTTTCATTACTTCTTCATTATTTTCTAAAGTAGAAATAGTTTCTAAATCTAATGTAATTATATTTTCATTAACAATATTATCCTGTTTAATGTTACCAATAAATTTAATATCTTTTTTATCTTTAATTTTAACTACTAATTTATTATTAATAATATTGAAACTGAGAATTTTTAATAGTTCTAATAAAATATCTATCACTGATAAAATTATCAATAAATTGGATTATTAATTTATTATTTTTTAAGACTTTAACCAATCTATTCTGAATATTTTGATGTATATTATATAAATAGTTATTTCTAGATATTTCATAATTAATAATACCTTCAAATTCTACCTTATTTTCTATTATACCCCAATCTTCAGTATTAAACATTGTTGGTATAACTGTTTTATTAGGTAAATGAGTATGAATTTCTTTAATCTTTACATTAGCTTTAAATATTAAACTTTTATGCTCATATTTAGACATATCTAAATATCTGTATTTAATAATAATAGCAGTAGTTTCTTGAAAAGCTTCATTATATTGATCGAAATCATTTTGATGAAAGAATAATAAATTACTTTTAAATCTTCTAAATCATTTTTATTTATTTTATTTAAATATCCTAATGATCTAAAACTATTATCTGATAATTTGTATACAAGTTGAAAGGTTATATATTGAGTATTATCTAAAGGATTTAATATCTCATTAAAGAATTTATCTAAGGCTAATGATATAATATTAAAATCTAATATACCATTATTTAAGTTATATTTGAATAAATTAACTTTTTTAAAGTTTAAAGTTTTCATTTTTATAAATTTACATATTTGACTGTGGAATAAAGACCTCTATTATAAATGATTACATTATATTTGTAATCTCTTTTAATAGAAAATATTATATAAAAGAGGAGATAGTTAAGAATATTTACTAAAAACTAATAAGTATTTATAATTAAGTTATTTACTAAAATAACTAATAAGTAATTATAATAAAGTTATTTTCTAATATAAATTATACGAGTAATCAGACTCGAACTGATCACATCTACTTGGAAGGTAGAGGTTATACCAACTTAACTATACTCGTGAAATTTTTTTAAGAAACAAACAAAGATTATCTCATTCTTTTAATGAATAGATCAATATAATTATATTATAAATTTAACTATCCTAACAACTTATTGGATTTGATTCAATAAATTTTGAATTCGAACATAAATGCTATACTATTTAGCTAAAGATGTAATCTAATACAATAATCTGAGTGTATGTTTATTAGATTAAATAATCTTATTTAACTGTATATTACAAGTAAAGGGAATCGAACCCTTAAGTGCTATATGCATAAATGCCTAAGATTTACCCGGTTACCTTAAATTACGGCATACTTGTTGTTATAGTATGTATATTATATTAATAAATTAATATAATTATTAAATAATAATTAGAGATAATTATAATTGTATATATTTTATATTCTTTATTAATATAGGGAGTAGAGTAATCGAAACTCTGTCTGTAAAGTGTAAATTTACTGCTATACCACTCAGCTAACCCCCTAAAATTTATAATAGAAAATTACTATTCTTATTTTTAATTAATGCAATTAAATCCTAATTTAATTTTTAAAAATAAATTATAATATAATTTAATACAATATTTATTTAAATTAAAGAAAATAAAATAACTAGTGGAGGGGGGTTATAAACTGTAACGTTTTATTTTTCAGCAGCACCTTCCAGTACGGCTACCTTGCTATGACTTTTGAGATGTTACTCAATTTAATTCGTTGGGTTCAGTTTTTCTTAACAATCACGTTTAGAAATTTAGAAATTAAAATAGTTAATAAGCATATACCATTTCTCCAATTAAGGTCAAATCTAATCTTAAACTAATATAGATTGAAAATAAGAAAATAAGAACAATACACATCTTCCTTAAAATCAAGCTCCTTCCCAGCGACAGACAGTTAGTTCATCCTGAATGCTTAATTCACCGTTGCGTAATGATCAACGATTACTCGAAATTCCTTTTTCATGTCACCGAGTTTCAGATGACAATTCAACTAATTTAATAGTTAACTTTCTTTAATGATTAGCTCCTCCTTATTCCTTAAACTTAAATTTTAAAAATATAATTTATAAATTTATTTAGGTACAGAATTGCATCATTTTGTAAAAGTTTTTGTGGCACGTCTATAGCCCAGTTCATGAGGGCCATAATGACTTGTCTTAGCCCCAACTAGCATCTTATCAACACTATTATGTATTATGTATAAATTAATACTAGGGATTTCGTCCGTTTACGGATTTAACCAAACTTCTCACGACACGGACTGACGACAGCCATGCAACACCTGTAATCTTACAATAATTTACTTAATTTATAAAATATAGAAAATTGCTTTTCAAATAATTTATTTAAATTAAAAAAACATTAATAAGAATATACAAGAACTGGTAAGATTTTACGCGGGTTATCGTATTAAATAACATGCTTCACTTCGTTTGCTTCAAGACCGACTAATTTTTTTGTTTTCAACTTTGCAGTCTTACTAACAAGGCGGAATGGTCATCGTGTTAACCTCGTCACTAATATTTATATGATATATATTATATAATTAAATATTATAATATATTCTATATTTAAATTTTTAATAACTACCATTCATCGTTGACTGAGAGAGATAATTAGGTCTCTAATCTAAGTTTCTTATTCTCCCCTTCGTTTCTGAGCGTCAATCTTAAGTAGATAAATAGCTTTAACCTTTAGTACTCCACATTATTATTAGTTGTCAGTCCCAATTAATTATGTTGTTTAGCTTACCCTCTTTTAGATTCTAGCTTTAATTAGAATATAATTTTTTATTAGCTATAAGAATTAGTTATAAAAGTAATAATTATATTTTATAAAGCCGCCTACACACCCTTTACGCCTGATTATGAGGATTAACGTTTGCGTCTAAGGTCTTACCGAGTCTTCTGGCACCAAATTTAGACGACACTAATAGTAAGATAATATCATTATTTTCTCTTACCTTATCTTAAATTTGAAATTTAAGATTCCAGTTAGCTAGTTCACTCTTGCGAGCATTGACTAATATTCTTGACTGCAGGTAATTTTATATTACTTGGGGTATTTTCACTCCCAATGTGGCCATATGTTCTGTCAAACTTGGCTTTTGATCGTAGACTTGGTAGGCCGTTACCACTACCAACTATCATAATCAAAGTAAATAGAATCCTAAAGCAGAAAAATTCCTTTTAAAGTAAAATTAAATATTTTACCTTAATCATTTATTTCTAATACATTCTTTAAAATTATTAATATGCTTAATTAGTCAAATAATAATAATTATAGAAAGAATAATATTATAATAACTATATTAATAAAATTCATTAAAATAATTTTAATGTTATATTAACATAATACGAAAATACTCATAAAATTTTGTAAGACTATGTTTTATTTTCTTTTCTGATTAATTATCTCCTATTTATGAAGACTTATTGGGGTATCTTATTTACTATACTCACCTCTACACCTTATTTCTTAGAATAAACCTAAATTTACTATCAGAAATAACGATTTGCATGTCTTAAAACTACTGAATAACGTTCAATCGGAACCAAAATTAAATTCTTACTAAAAATTGAACAATTAATTATTAATTGTCTTATTATATATGTTTTTCACAATATTTTATATCTCTTTTAAAATTGAATATGAACAATTAAATTTTATTTAATTATATATAATATATATATAATAATTTAATCTTAACACGGGCACTGTCGGATTTGAACCGACGACTCTTTTGGAGTACTCGTTTTCAAGACGAGCGCCATAAACCAGACTCGACCAAATACCCTTCCTAGATCAGTTTTATAAGACCGAAGGGAATTGAACCCTTATAATATCCATTATGAGCGAACTGCATTAACCAATTATGCTACAGTCTTGAAAATTAATATATTCTGTATTATATTTATATATATATCTATCTTAATAATATTATTCTAAATATTTATAATTGAAGAGTTTAGGAATCGAACCTAATGTGGTCAGAGACCAATTCTTTTACAGAGAACCACCATTACCAATCGGATCACCTCTCCTTCAAAACAAATATAAATTATTATATAAACTTCTTTTAATTCAGGTTTATAATATTAAAACTGTGTGAGAGATAGCAAATTTGGAATTTCTTTATTTCTCAATTTTCTATATAGTATTATTTTATCCCTATTCTTTCGAAATATTAATTTCCTATGATTTTCAAAAATGAACTCAAAAATACTCGCGATAATTAATTAATTCAACCAGGAGGAGGGCTATTTATAATATAAAATTTACAAACATTTTTATATTTAATATAGTTAATATTATTAAGATTATTATTATTAATAATAAATCTTTAATTAGATAAAATCTTTGGAACTTTTTTCTTAATTGTATATATTTATATATTTTAGGATACTTATTTTCGATATTAAATCTTTCTATTAAATAATCTCCAAAAAGTATACTTACTAATGAAATTAATGATAAGAAAATAAAAACAAAGCCGCTTAAATGAGTTAAAGCGAAACTTTGAAAATAATTTAAATTAGAATAATAATCTTGCAAGATATTAAAAATATCTTTTCCAATAAAACTATTACTTAATGATTCATCAATTTTACTTATTATTTGAACTAACTCATTATTAATTTCTCTAATAGAATCATTTACTTCTGTAACAGATGTGTTATCATATAACTTACTTTCAATAATTTGATTTATCCTATTATTTAATAAATCTAATTTATTATTATTAACTTGAATATTATTATTAAGAATTTCTTCTAAATTATTATCATTTTTATTTACTAAATTATTAATATCAGAGATTAATTTTGAATTTTTATCTCTTTCTAGTTCTAAATCATCTCTTAAAGTTTGTATAGTAATTTGATTCGAAAAGGTATTGAAAACTCCAAGACTTAAACTTGCGATAGAAAGATATTTTGTAATATTTTGTATTATATTATTTGTGTTCATTATTTTATAAAATTGGTTAATATAACAGGAATTTATAATCATTTGATTATATTACCTCAACAGGAATTTATAAACTTAATTTTAAGTTTTACCTTCTTTTATTATTGGAGGAGGGGGAGGGGGAGTGTAAATATTATTCCCAATTTTCGGTTTTAATTTCTTCTTCTCTTGTGGATATTGAACTACCTTTTTTAAAAGGATTATCACCTATTTTTGGAACTTTAATTGAATTATCGGGTAATTTAGAAGAAGATGCTTTAGGAGTTTCCATTGGATCTTCATAAGGTTTCTCATACATTTTAGAAATTTCTTTTCTTTCTTCATCTGTAAATAAACCAATTGCTTCATCCGGAGATTTACCTTTATCCTTAAAAACTTCTGCTAAAGTTTTTCTAACAAAAGTAGGTTCACTATCGTTATCACTATTATCTGGTTTATCATTAAGTAATTTATATCCTGTAACGTTAGTAATAACAACTGCAATAAATTTATATATAAATATTCCTGTAACAGTTGTAATAGGAAATGATTCAGGTAATTTATTTTCAAGGTTATTCATAACTGGGTTTATAAATTCTCCTAAATTTATTTGAGGATTAACACAATATATAACACCATAACTAATAATCATTAAAGGAATTAACCAATAAGAATATTGTTGTGATTGTTGAATAGTTTTATTTATAGTTTTTACATCTTTTTTATATTGAAAGAAATCTACAGGTTCTCCAATATCATCATCTTCTTCATATAAACCTAATTTATATAAGATTTTTTTAATATAACTTATAATATTATTAACTAAATCGTTAATTTCACTAAATATATCAAAATTATAATATAGTAATGAGATATTAAATAATGATAAAATAGCTATAATTGCAGAAGCTAATTTAATAAAATAAATTACATTATTTAATATAATTTTTATTGGTGTATACAATATAGAAATAATTTTATATTTCATTAAAAATTTATATAATTTAGTATAAGTATGTTTTGTTCCTAATTTAGAAAAAATAGCTGCAAGAAATTTTAAAAATTTTAAAATATATTTTATTATTTGGTTTTTCATTTTAAATATAATAGGAATGGTTACCTGATAATAGGAATGGTTACCTGTAATAGGGATTAAATTTTGCGTTCCCTTCTTTTAAATAACAGAAATTAAGAGATTATCAGAATTGAACTGATTCTATTATGGTTCGCTACTCCATAATTTTCTACCGTTAAAATAAATCTCTGTATCCTTTATATAAAAGAAGGAGGGGAGGGAAATTAATTTAATTCTAAATAGATTTTATTATCTTTATAAAAATATTTTCCTTTATATTCAATATGATTATCTTTCATAATAATTGGAAAAGTTTTTATTAATTTAATATTATCTTCTGAATTATATTTATAGACTAAGGAATTTTTATTATTCTCAATGTTTAAATTATATGGTCTATTTTCAATAATTATTTTAGAATTAGATATGTCTTTATACCATTTCATTGTTTCGATTCTTATTCCGCTTCTATTATATTCTAATAAAGATTTTATTTTATTTTCATCAATCATTGATCTATATGCTTTTTGTAGTCCTCTAATTTTAGTTTTATTTGTAAAATCTATTTGGTTATTTAAGATAGCTACATAAAATTTAGGACCTAAGAAATAGAATCTTTCATAAGGTATAAAATTACCGTTAATTTTAGGATTTTCTATTTTTAAGAAACCTAATTTTAAAGGATCAACATATTTACTTTCAAAAGCTATTTTATCTTGATCAGATTTAAATGAAATATATAAACTATCTGTATCAGTATAATGTAGGTTATAATTAGGATTATTTTTATATTCCATCATTAATATTCTACTGTAAGCAGTTACAGAAGCTGCAATAGCCACTGATATATCCAATTTGAAATTTTCTTGATATGAATAAGTATTATATCCTAGAGGTAAATATTGTATTAACAATTTATCATCTAATTCGATAAGATCTTCGATTTCAGCTTTATCAAATAGATTTGAAATTAAAGCTTCATCTTTATCAATTACTAAATTATTAATTAAATATTGACTCATACCGAATCTACCATATAAACTATTCATTAAGTTTTTAGAAATTAATCTCCAAATTTGATCTTTATTTTTATCAGCATCCATTTTTATTTGGTATAAATCATCTATATAATCATTAAAATTTTAAGCTTCCTCAAATAAATATCCTGAAATTATTTTTATTTCGTAACCTAATTTTATAGCTTCTTTAATTTCCTCTGTATGGAACCAACCCTTAAATATTCCCACCGGCGCAAATGTTCTTAGCGAGTTATTAGAGATATTTCTTCTAATTTGTAATACAGGATGTTCAATTTTCAAAGGACAATTAACTTCAACTTCAAGGAAACCAAATATTTTTCTACCTAACATTTTCTCTAATTCTCTGATCGATAGATTATTTAAATTATTAAATGATATAAAATTACCAACAGGAAATTTAAATTTACTCATAGATGCAGGATATAAAGAATTAACATCATAACACCATATATTTTCCCCATATGGGATATACATATCAGTAGAACCTCCAGTATAAGATTGCTTAATATCTCTATAAGGTATATCTGTTATTATAGGTATATTTTCTTCTTTCATATATATTGCTTTATATAGTTTAAATGATAAACCTGGCAATGTAGGAGTTGTTTTAATATCAGTTCCCCATCTATCAAATATCATATTTCCAAATTTAATTAAAATTTGATGTAATGCTATACAATCAACATCCACGTATTTAAGAGTTTATTCTTTTAAACTCCATGGTTTATTTTCAAATAATTTACAATACAAGTTGTAATCGTTTAAAGAAACTTCACTAAGATTAAAATATTTATAGCCAGGAACTATATTAGAAACATAATCAGCAGGAAATGTTTCATTTTCAAATAATTTTCTAGGAAATATTTCTTTAGGAGTTTCAATTTTAAAACTTTTAGATAAATTATTTAAAGAACCTGGTAATAATAATAAACTATCTTTAATATTAAAACTAAAATTGCCAAAAGTAATTTTAATTTGTATAAATTTATCATCTCTTAACATGATTTTACTATTAACACCATCCATATTTAGTAAAGGTTTTAATATGAAATTAACATCAAAACCAGATAGGTTGTGGAAATAAATATCAGTATTTTTTAATTTTAAAGATAATAAGTCATTCCAATATTTATGCATCATTTCTTCCCAATTTTGGAAATCCGTTACATAATAATTTGTAGATTTAATTCCATCATAAAAGGCAACAGAATAAGGTTCGAAATATCTTTTCCCTTTATTATCAATTTTAGTTAAAGTTTCAATATCCCCTGTATAAATATTATCGGAGAAGGTTTTATCTAATTTTGCTTTAGAGATAAAATTAGGTGTATATTCTTTACATCTTAAAATAATTTTACCGTCTTTTATGTAATAATAAAAATTATTAACTGTTCTCTTGAATAAATTATTATCTAAATCAATGAAAGTATCAATTATAGTATTAACTAATTTATTATCTTTAAAAACTTTAATTTTTTGAGAATCTTCAAATCTTTCGAATTCATATTTTGTATTTTTATTTAAAACAATAGTTAAATTATCTTGTTGAGAGATAATATATCCGAAATCTATTGGATTAGTTGATAAAGGATAATTAATATTTCTAATTTTAACTGTTCTATGAATTCTACTTTGTTTAATTTCAGTAGCTTTTCTAGTTACAGTTTCTTTAATTTCAGATTTTAAAATTCTATATCTCATAATAAAACCTTTTATCATATTATCTTCATCATCTTTCCCTAAATAATGGCTATAAATATTATTAATATTATATAATAAAATTTCTTTAAAACTATTTAAACAAGTAATATCATTTTTGATAATTTCAGTTTTAGATAAAGTTCTAGCTGATGTATCACTTAATTGAATTAAAAATCTAACCATAACTCTTCTTTCTGATTCTAAAGGAGAAAGAATTTCATTTCAAAATTTATCAACAAATGCTAAATAATCCGCATCACCCAATAAAACTTCTTTAGATAAATCTACATGATAATCTGAAAAAAATTTACCTCTTGAGCTAGCTTTATCAATTTCTTTATTAATATCTAATATTTTCTTTTGGATTATATTCTCATATTTAGTTTGTAAAGATTCATGTTCTAATTCTAATAAATTTTTATATTGTTTATTTAATTTATAAATTTGATTTGAGATTTCGAATTTAGATTCAAAATTTGTAGTTTTATTTAATTTAATTTCTAAATCTTTAATTAAATTTTTTAGTTGTAATAAAGTGTTATTCATTTTTATATATAAAAAGTTTAGCAGGAATGGTTACCTTTTATATTGGACAATTATATTTTTTATCTACTTTTATGGAGAGGGGATTTTAAGGAAAATTTTTTTCTTAACTCACGGAATTAAACCGCTTTAGGAGGAGGGAATATTATATAAAAATAATTTTATTTTTTGTAAAAATTTAATAAATCATTTAATTAATATTAAATATTAATTATGAGTATAATAATAAGAAAGCAATCATTAATGAGAATAATCCTGTAGCTTCAGCTAAGGCGAATCCTAAGATTGCGTAACCGAATAATTGTCCTCTTAATTGAGGGTTTCTAGCAGTAGAAGCGATTAATGAAGCAAAGATTTGTCCGATACCTAATCCGGCACCAATTAAACCTGAGCAAGCTAATCCTGCACCGATGAATTTTGCAGCAGCTAACATAAGTATTTATAAAAATATATAATTTAAAGATAGTGTCTAACGTATATTATAATTTAAACAATATTACTCTTTTAATTAGTATAGTAATTATAATTATTTATTTTATTCTATATTTAGTAAAATTTATTATTCCGAGTCCTACCAGATTCGAACTGGTATCCTACTAAGTGACAATTAGAAACTCTACCTGTTAAGCTAAGGACCCTATGTGATTTTCAAGAACAAGGCGACTCGAACACCTGACAATGATTTTGGAGATCACTATATTACCAATTATACTATGCTCTTAAATTAATAATATAAAAATATACTACTAATATAAAAATTTTATTAATACAAATAATAATTATTATAAAGGAAGTAAAGAGATTCGAACTCTTAACCGTTTCATTAAAAGTGAAACACTCTACCTTTTGAGTTATACTACCAACTTACATATTTTCAATTTAAGGAAGAAATATAGAATAAGATATTAAAATAATTTAAGATTAATAAGTATAATATTATTGTATATCAAAAACTTATTAACTATAATAAATACCCAAAACATCAGAATATTACTCTATCTTGAGTTACCCCGATTCGAACGAGGAAATTCTTCGCCAAAGGAAGACGTTTTGCCAATTATACTATAACTCACAACAAAACATTAATATATTTAATAATTAATTAGTCTTATATTTTTCTTTAGGTATTCTTTAATTGAATTAATATGCCTAAAGGTGGACTTGAACCGCCAACGACTTATTACAAGTAAGTAATTTTACCAATTAAACTATTCAGGCTACATGTAAATTAAAACAAATAGAATGCCTCGGAATGGAGTCGAACCACTGTCTTTCGATCTTCAGTCGAACGCTTTAACCCTTAAGCAACCGAAGCTTATAAATATTTGTTATTATTAATTTTGTATATATTTATGGATTGGAGAAAGATAGACTCGAACTATCATTACAGTAGTGCAAGTACAGTTGATTACCAATTATCAGATTTCCCCTTAATTGCTTTAATAAATAAAAATTAAAAATATAATATATTTATAATAAATCTCTTTTAAAATTTAATAACTCATAAAAATTTAAATACAAAATATTATTATGTTAATTAGTTTTTAACTTTTATTTAATTTTATTAAATAATTTAAATAACATTTTTTTCAAATTATTAAAATAGTTATTATTAG
Organism: Brasilioporus rufonigricans; assembly: GCA_038089195.1. NCBI lineage: Eukaryota > Fungi > Basidiomycota > Agaricomycetes > Boletales > Boletaceae > Brasilioporus > Brasilioporus rufonigricans. The sequence continues at coordinate 27,020 of JBBPKJ010000176.1, forward strand.
ATTATAATATTTCATTTAAGTATATTATATATAAAAAGGAATATATCATATAATAATAAGATATTACAATATAGATAATTTTTTTTTATTTAAATTTATAAATTAGATAAATTCTAATTTTTACTTTATTAAATTTTAATTAGTTAATTATAAACTTAAATTAATTTTATTATTCTTATAAGTATCTCAGTAATAGGAGGGGAGTAAATTTCTATTATTCTAAGTTTATTAAAAATAAAAAAAAAAAATAAATTAAAAATTAATTAATTCACATTATTACATTGAATCTACCCAAGCTAAGTAATCTTGAACTGAAACTGCTTCTACAGCTATAGGCATAAATCCATGCCATGTCCCACAAATTTCTGAACATTGACCATAGAAAGTACCTGTTCTTTCAGCTAAGATAGAACATTGATTTAATCTACCAGGTGTAGCATCTATTTTGATTCCTAATGATGGTACAGCAAAACTATGGATTACATCTGCACCTGTAACAATTAATCTTATGTGGCAATCTACAGGGATAATCATTTTATTATCCACATCTAATAATCTAAATTGACCTAATTCTAAATCTGATTCAGGGATCATATATGAATCGAATTCAATAGATTGTCCACTTTCTGTTACATAATCACTATATTCATACGACCAATACCATTGATGACCTACTACTTTAATTGTTATAGTTGGTGAAGTTACTTCATCTAATAAATATAATAATCTAAAACTAGGGAAGGCTATAACTATTAAAATTAAAGCTGGTGTTATAGTCCAGATTAATTCTATAAAAGTTCCATGGTTAAGATATTTATGAACAATAGGAGAATTATTAGAACTATAGAAGTAAACAATAGAACCTAAAGCCCAGAAAACTCCTACACAAATAACAATTAAATAAAAGAAAATAGAATTATGTAAATCAACAATACCTGTAAAGGCTGGTGAAGCAGAATCTTGGAATCCTAATTGCCAAGGTTGAGGTGCATCATTATATAAAGTATTTATAATTGATATATTTTTTAACATTGTTTATATTTTATAAAAAATTTTTAAATCATTCAGTCTTAGTTTAATTTTACAGTATTATTATTTATTTAGATATATAAATATTTACACACTGAATATAATACCTCATATATAATAGATAATTAATTTTCTAAAAAAAACAAATATTTTAATTTAGAATAAATAAATTTATATCATAAAATTAGGTATACTAAGATTTATCTTAATCAATTCTTTTATTAAAATTTTTAATTTTATTATATATATTCAAAATAAAATCTTTTAATAAAATCGAATAATAATTATTTACCTTTTAATATAATATTATTAAGAGTAATAATCTTAATATATAATATTAGTATCTAATAACTATTATAAAATAGTTGCATATTTAAAAAAGAGTATACAAATATCTATATATTTATATACTTTATACAAATATCATTAATTTTTGTTTTGTTTATTTAATTTTGACAACCTAAAACATCAAGTCTATTTTAAAAATTAGTAATGCTAAACTTACGATTTTACAATCAATTCATTTGCATCCTATCTAAGAAATGATCTATTTCTTTATTTATGAATTTTTAATCTCTTTGTGTATTATTACAATATTTTGTAACTCATATTGCTAAATATATAGTAATATACATATATATTTTAATACTACCTACCATTATAGAATAACTATAGTATAAAATTGTAGTATATATATTTTATACCGATTACAAGAAATGATTAAAATTAGGAAAATAATAATAACCAGTCGTGATAGTTTACAAAGATAAACTCATTGATAGTATCTAGGGGATAGATTCGAACTTGATATACTTTCAGTAATTATCTAATATGTTTGTGGCTACCCAACTATGCAAAGTTATATAATTTGCTTAAATTAATTTAATAACTTATTTTACAAATTATTTAATATTACAATTGGTACACTAGAGAAACACAGCCTATTGGTCCTTTCGTACTAGAAGGTCTACCCCTTTTTACTATTTGTCCCTCAAAAGGATAGGGACCATACTGACTCACGTCGTATTAAACCCAACTCATGTAATTTTTTAATCGGCGAACAGCCGAACCCTTCCAAGGTTTTGCCCCTGGAGGATAAATTAAGTCGACATCGAGGTCCCAAACAGCCAGGACAATGTGAACTCTCGCTGGCTATTAGGCTGTTATCCCCAGCGTAACTTTTATCAATTGATCCCTGTCTATTCCATAATATAGCAAAGGGTCACTATGCCCTACTTACGTATCTGTTCGACTATTAAGTCTTTCAGTTAAGCATGCTTACCGTCATTGCACCCTACAGAACCTTTCATGGTTCATTAACTTCCATTTAATGTCTAACACACCTTATTAATGAAATATAAAAATTGATTTTTAAGTAATTATTATAAATAATAATTAACAATATCAAATTATTTGTCAGAATATTAACTATTTTAAAAAATAGAAAATATTATCTAAAATTTTAATCTATTTGGATGTACTTTGCTACTCTATTAAAGACGACCGCCCCAGTCAAACTGCCAACTAGTCAGCTATTTCCTCTTAAATTTTTAAAAATAAGAAGATAAATACCAGTTCCACCTCAGACCTAAGGTTTTCCATAGATGTCCAATCGACTCCCTATTATCTGTATAACCGAGGTTATAGAACTTTTTATATGATAACTAGCTACAGTAAAGCTGCATGGGGTCTTCCCGTCCTCTTTGAGGTAACCCGCATCTGCACGGGTAATTCAATTTCACTGAGCAAGTTGTAGAGACAGTGAAGCCATCGTTAAATTATTGATACTGGACCACATTTAATGGCCAATTTATTTTGCTACCTTAGGATCCTCATAGTTAAGACCGCTATTAACCAATTTTTTGTAAAGAAACAGTTACCTATTATTATTACTTATTAATATGGCATTGGGCAAATCTCACTACCTATACTATTATTTTCATAATTGCAGATAGTTGTGTTTTTAGTAAACAGTCGGGGCTTCCGATTTTGTGCCACCATATATATAAATTAATAGGAGTTATTAATTTACTAAAATTCATGGTTCCTCTTCTTGTCAAACTTATGAGGATAATTTGCCGAGTTCCTTAACAACTTTTAGCTCTACGCCTTAGTATACTCTACCTACGAACCTGTGTCGGCTTAGGGTACGGTTGTGCTTAGAAACTAATCTTAAATAAAATTAGCCTAAATCATTAAATTACCTATTAATCAGTTTTCACTAAATTATATAAAATAATTTAACTTCTACTAATTTAGGATTTTTTTGCTTATACAAATATAAAATTAAATATTTTATAATAATCAAATGACTAGTTTGATTTTATTTTAATACAATTTATATTATTTTTTGATATAAAGATTTAAAATATTAACTTTAAAAATGTATAAAATTATAAGACTAAATTAAAATTTAGAATCGAAGTTATTCAAAAACATCTTTTTCCTGGCCCCAATTAATATAAAATTTTCTATAATATTTAAATAATAATAAATATTATAATTATATTAAATATACACTTAATATAATACAAGAACAATTCAATATTTAATCTAAAAAATCGTCTTAAAATTTATTAAAGTTAATCTTCTATCTTCATAATTTCTTATAAAGAAATTCTATGTGTAAAATTTTATTCTCCATGTGGACTTTCAAAGCTATACTCATCAGTCAAAACGTTGGTTTTGTACCTTAGAGACCGCATTAACATTAGTAGATTTAATCTTTAGCTAATAACCCTTTCGTATTCGGCGAGAAAGTTTAAACTTTCTTTTTACGTTACTCATGTCAGCATTATCTCTTCAGATTCCTATAAACAATGTAACACTGTTAATTTTAGGTTTGTATTCCTTTCCTAGAGGAATATTTTATTTGAATTATCTGAATGTTCTACTACCTAGATTTTTAAAATAGAATAATAAATTTCTATCTTAAAAATTAACACGATATCGGTTGATTATTTTAGACCCGTTAAATCTTCGGAGCAACAATCTAAGGGCTGATACGTTGATACACGTTCATTATAAGTAGCGACTACCAGGCTCACTTTTCAACTGCATTCAATTTGTCACTTCCTTTATTTCACTTAATAATCATTCGGGACCTTAATCAGTGTTCACGGCTGTTTCCGTCTTGACTATCCAACTTATCATGAATAGTCTGAATATCTACCATCTATTTATGTAATTCCGAGATTTATTTCCATTGGTAAGATTTTTAAGTCCCCGCAAATTAAACTCCTATTAAAATTAATTAATATTCGTATGGAATTACCGTGCTGTACCTCCATAAATATTGTGTAGATGTCATACTAAAATATGTTTCGTAGAAAACCAGCTATCACCAGGTCAGATTGGCATTTCACCGCTTTCCAAAAATCTTCGGAGAATAATGCAACATTCACCCGTTCGATCCTTTATTAATCTGTTCTTGGAAAGATCACCTGGCTTCGGGTCTAATAACAGTAACTTAACCCATATTTCTATTTTTATATAGTCGCTTTCGCTTAGGCTTTTAACCTTGCTACTATTATTAACTTGCTGACCCATTATGCAAAAGGTACGCCATTGTCAGGTTCTAAATTTGTAATTTTTTGACTTTGACTGCTTATAGAGTTACTAATTCATGATCTATTTCACTGCGTGTTATTTACATTCGTTCGAACAATGTTCGATAAGAAATAATATTATTTGTATCTTTATTTCTATTTTTATAAATAATACTATTCTACACTCTTTTCAACTTTTCCCTCACGGTACTTTTCACTATCGCTAAATTTATAAATACTTAGCCTTAGAGGATGGTTCCCCTATATTCCGACAAGTTTACTCTCATCGTACTTAATTAATAAAATCTAACATATAAAATACAGGTCTCAATATAAATTCACCTTCTTAGTTGTAATCATAATTACTATGTAAAATTTATATTTAATATAATTAATCATATCTATCTACAATCATCAAGCATTTATTTCTTAAATAGTAAATATACTATTAGCCATATTCCTTCATAAAATTTAAAATTAAATAAATCTATTTAACTAATTCATATATTTTTAACTTAATTTGAATTTCTATTATACAAGCTATAAATTAAAACCATTTATTAAGTTTACTTCAATGATATAGTGAGAATTTTTATTATAGGTTAGATCTTGGCTAATCCGATTTCACTCACCATTACTTTCGGAGTCTCGGTTGATTTCCTTTCCTTTCCTTAATGAAATGTTTTACTTCAGGAAGTAAGAATAAAAAGATTTACCTTAGGATTGTCTCATTTCGTAATTTTCTTATTCTTAATAAAATTATATTACTACAATTTATTAAGAATAAGCAATATGTAGACTTTTGGCTATGAAGCCTCCTTTTATATAAATTTGCTAGTAATCCTTAATAACCCCTTTAAAATACTCATTAATTATTTAATAATTATTTGATGTTATACAATATTGTCATCGATACTTTTATATTTTTTTTTAATTAAAACCTGAAAAATTAGGAAAATTTCATTTTATCAATTTTTAGATAAATTATATTTTTATATAGATGACTAACTCTTATTTTTTTTTTTAACCCCAAAAATATAATCAATACTACTTAAATTTTAAATTTACCGAAAAAAGGAATTGAACCTTTGTTTTACCATCATGAAGGGTATGTTCTACCGTTAAACTATTTCAGTTAAAAAGTGAAATATCTAAATAATAAATTAATAAATAAATTAGTAATAATGGGTTAGAATGAATATCTATAAGACAGTTTTTGTTAATATAATTTTTTCTGATCGATCTAATACATTTAATATTTGAATATTTAGATTTAAATTATTAATGTTTATCTCTGGTTAAATAAAGGGTTTTCTATTTTTCAAAATTAGAATTTTTGTAAAAAAAAAATTAACAAACTTTAGTGTTAGATTTTCTTAAAAAAAAAATTTTTTTTAATCTAATTTAATATTTTCTCTAAGAATTCCATCAAATTACTTTGTATTTTGCACTAAAACTTTATTTAGATTAAAATTTATAATCATTAAAATTATTAATTTATACCTTGAACCTTCCTAAATTTTATCATGTGTTATTATTTAAAATAATAAGTAAATTATTTTATACAATTAAGTTTAAATCCCAGTTTTAGATTTCTAACTTCTCTTTTAAATTTTTAATAGATATACTTAGTAATTTTATTTTTATTTAAAAATTTATAAAAAATTAGAAAATAAAATATTCGGAGGGGTGAATTAAATTTTATTTAAGATTAGTGTAATTCGATAGCATCTTTAATATAAGAACAAACTAGAAGAACAAATACATAAGCTTGGATAAATGATACAGCTAATTCTAATCCAGTAATAGCTAAGAATAAAGCAAATGGTAATAAAGTTAATACAAATATTATTAATCCACCTGAGAACATTTTAAATAAAAATGTAGATAAGATTTTTAATAATGTATGACCAGCTACCATATTAGCAAATAATCTTATACCTAATGAGAAAGCTCTAGCTAAATAACTAATTAATTCGATTAAAACTAATAAAGGAACTAAAGCTAAAGGTGTTCCAGAAGGAATAAAGAATGAAAAGAAATGAATTTTATGAATAGATAAACCTAAAATAGTTACACCTATTAATATAGTAAAAGATAATCCTATTGATACTATTATTGAAGTTGTAATAGTAAAGGTATAAGGGATATTACCAACTAAATTAGAAAATAAAATAAATAAGAATAAAGAATATATAAATGGTAAATAAACTTCTCTACCAATTTGATCTCTTACTATTGTATTAATACTTGCAAATAAGCTTTCTAATAAGATACTTTCTTTATTTGGTATTAATTTCATTTTTTTATTAAAGTTTAAATTAGTTTTATCTTTTCCACTATTTTGATGTAAAAATAAAATAAGAGATAATACTAATACTGTAAATAGAGCTGAATTTGTTATAGTAAAAGATGTATTAAAAAATAAAGGTGAATTATAGCTAGCTAAACTAACAACTTCGAATTGCTCTAATGGAGAATTTATATATAAATTATTTAAGTTATTTAAGAACATTTTATTATTAAAATTTTTATTAATTGTGTGCTTAGTTTTAATAAATACTTAATCTATATGAAAAAATTTGTTAAATTTTTAAGATACTTATACTTTTAGTATACAAATTTAATAACTCCTATTACTATAATATTATAGTAAAAAACTTTACATTAATAAATAAAACAAAATTAATTAATTTTGTTTTATTTTATTTATACCGCTTTTTGATCTATATATTAGATATATTTATTTTATAGTAATAATGATACTTTCATATAAAAAGAAAATAAAAAATATGATTTAAGGAGGGGATTTAAATAAACAGACAATAATAGTAAATTAATAGAGTAATATTTAGTACTGTCTTTATTGATTAGAATTAAACTATTATAATCTATTAAGATTGAACAGGTAACATATTAAATGCATGGAATGGGATAGGACTAGCTAATGACCATTCTAATGTATTAGCTGATTCAGCTTCAGTATCATATTGTGATAATGATGTGAAGTAAGCAGGGATAGCCCAAGGATTGTTATTTACTTCTTTTCCGTTAACGAAAATATCGTATATAATATAACCAAATAATACAGTAGCAACTACAGAAATTAAAGAACCGAAACTAGAAATAGCATTCCATCCAGCAAATGCATCAGGATAATCAGGGATTCTTCTAGGCATTCCAGCAAGACCTAAGAAATGTTGAGGGAAGAAAGTTAAATTAACTCCAACAAATAATGTCCAGAAGTGTACTTTACCTAAGAATTCGTTATATGATTTACCTATTATTTTTGGTGCCCAATAATAGAATCCTGCAAATAAAGCAAATACAGCTCCCATTGATAATACATAGTGGAAGTGAGCAACTACGTAGTAAGTATCATGTAATGCAACATCTAAACTAGCATTTGATAAAATTACTCCAGTTAATCCACCTATTGTGAATAAGGCTAAAAACCCTAAAGTGAAGATTAAAGGTGTAGTAAATCTTAAACTTCCACCATATAAAGTAGCTAACCAAGAGAAGATTTTAATACCAGTGGGAACGGCAATAACCATTGTAGCAGCAGTAAAGTAAGCTCTAGTATCAACATCTAACCCTACACTAAACATATGGTGAGACCAAACTAAGAAACCTAAAATACCAATAGAGAACATAGCATAAACCATACCTAAATAACCGAAAATTGGTTTACCTGAGAAAGTTGAAACAATATGACTAACAATACCAAAACCAGGTATAATTAAAATATAAACTTCAGGATGACCAAAGAACCAGAAAAGATGTTGATATAAAACAGGATCACCACCTCCTGCTGGATCATAAAAACTTGTATTAAAGTTTCTATCTGTTAATAACATAGTAATAGCACCAGCTAAAACTGGTAATGATAATAATAATAAGATAGCAGTTACAAAAATAGCCCATACAAATAAAGGTAATTTATGTAAACTCATTCCATTAGTTCTCATATTCAATACTGTTGTTATGAAATTTATTGCACCTAATAATGAAGATATTCCAGCTAAGTGTAAACTAAAGATAGCTAAATCTACACTACCACCTGAATGTGATTGAATAGAAGATAATGGTGGATATACTGTCCATCCTGTTCCTGCTCCTTGTTCAACTAAAGAACTTAATAATAATAAAATTAATGAAGGAGGTAATAACCAGAAACTAATATTGTTTAATCTTGGGAAAGCCATATCTGGAGCCCCACATTGAACAGGTAATAAATAATTACCAAATCCACCTACTAAACCAGGCATAACCATAAAGAAAATCATTATGAAAGCATGAGCACTAATAATTACATTAAATAATTGATGGTCTCCTGATAAAATTTGTACTCCTGGAGACATTAATTCCATTCTAATAAGAACAGAAAATGCAGTTCCTATCATACCTGCAAATATTGAAAAGATTAAGTAAAGTGTTCCAATTTCTTTAGCATTGGTAGAAAAAAGCCAATTCAAGTATAAAATTTTCTTCTTTTTAGTTTTATAATTAATAAAACAATCTAATTTAAGCCCTTAATTTTCTAAAAATAGAATATATATATTATTATTAAATTATATATATCAAAAAATATCGATTATTATTTTTTATGTTAAATGTTATGAAAAAAAAAATAATTTATTTTATTCTCTTTTATTAATTTAAAAAAAGAAAAAAAAAATAAATAAAATCGGAATAGAGGCGATTCGAACACCCAAGAGTTGCCCCAGAACAATTAGCAATTGCCTTATCTTTCCAAATGATTACTATTCCTTTAATCACGATCAAATAGAAAGGTTTAAATTATTACTATTATTTTTTTTTGATTTCTTATTTACAGATTTATTTTGAATAATTAATAATTAGATTAATTATTTTAAATCTTTTTTAGTCTTTACCAGATTCGAACTGGTACTATTATCGTGAAGGGATAAGGTACTACCATTATACTAAAAGACCTAGAAAAATAATAAATAAATGTGCGAATTTTGGGTTTGAACCAAAACTTACAGTTCATGAGACTGTCGTGCAGACCTTTACACTATATCGCTTAGTAAAATATATAATATATATTATATATATGTATAAACACTATCATTGAAACAATTATTACAAACAAAGAGACTCGAACTCTTAAGGAATTACTTCCACTCCTGCTTAAGAGGAGATTGTTTACCAAAATTTCAACATGTTTGTAAAGTTATATTTTAAATAATATATAATTTTATTAACACTTCTTTTAAGTAAAATATATATTATATATTAATATATTATTTAGGTGTCAAGAGGAATTGAACCTCTGAATAAGGTATTAACAGTACCCCGCAATAACCACTCTGCCATAACACCGATATAAAGAAATAAGTATATTTCAATAATAATTTTAATAAATATATATATTTATACTAATTACAATAAAAATAAAAATTTTATTATTTTTATGGTAGGCGCGACTCGAACACGCTTCTTCTCCCACCCAAAGGGAGCGATTAATCCAGTTCATCTTCTACCATTTAAATTAAATGATAAATAGCAAAAAACTTAAAAACAAAAAATTAAACTAACTTAACTCTTTTAAGTTAAAAAGGAATAAAAATAAAAAGATTAATAATCTTTTTATTTTTAGGTCATATATTTTTAAAAATTATCAAATGAAACGAATTTAAGAATTATTCCCTTTCTAAAAATATAATTTAATTGTAAAAATATTTAAATAATAACTAAACCTTTCAAAATAATATGAATAAAGAGATAAACAGGAGGAGGAGATAAATATTAATTTGTTTTCTTGTTCACACGTGTTATATAAATTATTGTGTTAGGTTTTAATATATATAGATAAAATTTTAAAGTTTGTTTAACTTTAGGTTTGCATTAATCATATAAATATTATAACAAACTATTTAAATAAATGTTATAAGCATACCCTCGCAATAAATTTGAATAAATTCATTTGCTAATTTAATAATGTATACAAATAATAAGTATAAGAATAAAACGTGATCCTGTTAATGGTAAATGGTAATTTTGTTATCTTCGACGTCAATTTAATATATCTAATTTGCCTTACTTAATTATTTTTAATTTTTATTTATTTATTAGTATTAGCTAATTTTGTGATATATACTCTTATTACTTGTTGTAATGTAAAATAAGGTAAAACAGATTTAGACATTATAAAAATTAAATAAATTATAGCTAATAAAGCAAAAGATAATTGATTTAAAAAATAAAATGGAATTAATTGTGGCATATATTATATATTTTCTTATCTATTTGGCTCTTTAATGAACTATCTCTACTTTATTTAGATATTATTAATATTTTTTTTTTTTATAAAGTATAAAATAAATAATAATTTTTTTATATATTATATATCATATATAATTTATTTATTTATATTTTTAAATGAGATAATTAGGGGTTATTTAATTATAAAACTAATTAAATAAAAAAAAAAATAAATTATTTACAATATAAACTTTAAAGATCTTTTCTTTATAATATCTTGTAAAAAACTTTAGTGACCTTACTAAATGTTACCTAATTATAGTTGAGGTCTTTTGTTTTCCTTAAAATAATCAATTTATTTTAAGATTAATTTATTAGTAAAAATGTAGAGATAATTATCTCTACACTTTTATCTTTTATTATTAAAAATTTTAATTATTAATTATATCAATTATTAAAGAAAATATAAAGATTCTATAAAAGTAGTTAATTTAATTTTTATAAAAAAATTAATATTATAAGAGTAGTAAAATTTAATTATGGGTTAAGTTTACAGATGGTTCTGTAGTAAACCTGCAAAGTTTAATTTATTTAAAGGTTCAATTCCTTCTTAACTCTGTAATAAATTTCTGATTTCTCTTAGTTCAATGGTTAGAACATCATTCTTCTAAAGTGTTAATTTTGGTTCGAGTCCAAAAGAGAATAATAAAAATCTATTTAGATTTAAATATTGTCACAGTGAAAAAATAATTAATATAAGAATATGTTAGTAATTAATCTAAATTGGGTTTATTCTTAATACTTATTATTTGTATAAATTTTAATAAACTGATATATTAACTTAACTTAATCATGATTTTAAATCATATTGTTTGTAGTATGGATATGAATACTTCTGTTACAATTACAATTATTCTTATTATTTATATTTTTATAGAAAATTAAGGGTAGATTATAATGTGATATTAAAACAAACTTTATGATAAATAATTATTTATTAACTATTATTAATATATTAATTAATTTAATTGATGTATTAACTGTTATATTACCTATGTTATTATCAGTAGCTTTTATGACAATTATAGAAAGAAAACAATTAGCTGCACACCAAAGAAGAGTTGGACCTACAGTAGTAGGTTATTATGGTATAATGCAACCTTTTGCGGATGCTTTAAAATTAATATTGAAAGAAACTGTTATACCTAGTCAATCTAATAAAGTTTTATTCTATTTAGCTCCAGTTTCTACTTTAATATTTAGTTTTTTAGGATGGGGTATAATTCCATTTGGACAAGGATTAACTTTATTTGATTTTTCATTAGGAATCTTTTATACATTAGCTTTATCTTCATTAGGAGTATATGGAATTTTATTTGCAGGATGGTCAGCTAATTCAAAATATGCCTTTTTAGGATCTTTAAGATCAACTGCTGCTATGATATCATATGAGTTAATTTTAAGTTCTGCTATTTTAATTATTATTTTATTAGCAGGATCATTTAATTATTCAACTATTATTGAAGTACAACAATCAATATGGTTTATAGTACCATTGTTACCAGTATTTATATTTTATTTTATTTCAATTTTAGCTGAAACAAGTAGAACACCATTTGATTTACAAGAAGCTGAATCTGAATTAGTTGCTGGTTTCTTCACTGAACATTCTTCAGTTCCTTTTGTATTTTTCTTCTTAGCTGAATATTCTTCTATTGTTTTATTTAGCTGTATAACAGCTATATTATTCTTAGGAGGATACAATTTTCCAGAAATACTAGTCAATGGTTCATTTATAAATTTACAATCTATAATTTTAGGATTAAAAACTTGTATTTTCTGTTTTTTATTTGTTTTATTCAGAGCTA
>JBBPKJ010000177.1:0-39279 GCA_038089195.1 Brasilioporus rufonigricans
GTGGGCCTGACCTCGGATGATGTAGACGACAATGTATTGGTTTGAGCTGCCATAGTCGAAGAGTCTGAGACGCCAGAGAAGGGGGAACTAGAATGGGCTGGCCCCGAGTGTCAGTACATTCAGACGTCATACAAAACGCCCACCTCTATTCCGTTTTTTGGCACGCTCTGTCTTGATTGGTTTGGCCTTGTGCTTTTTGTTCATGCTTGGTACAGTTTCGTCGCCGCCATTGTCTTCTTATTTGACCCATCGAGTTGCGAGTAACTAGTTTCCTTGCTCGTTGGTAGTCTTCAAGAGTTGCGCTTCAAGAGACTTGCAGTGCTCCTTCCATACAAGAGCTTCCTGCATATATGCGGGCTAATGACACACATAACCTTGTTAGCAGCTAGTAACTAAGAGTGCAGACAGGCTGAGCGAACGATAAGCCTGCAAAAGGATTAGTAAAACGCAAACCAGTCTGAGTGATGAGTCGGCAAGCCTGAACGAACAATAAGTCTGGGAAATGGTTAGTAGAGTTCGGACGACAGTCTTGGAAAGGTTTGGCAAGTCTGAGCAAACGATAAATCTGGGAAAGGGTTAGTAGAGTTCGGACAAGAGTCTTGGAAAGGTTTGGTAAGTCCGAGCAAATGATAAGTCTGGGAAAGGATTAGTAGAGTGCAGATGAGTCCGAACGATTGGTGGTGAATCCGAGCAAAAGATAAAGTCTGCAAAAGGGTTAGTAGAGTCTGAGTGAACATTTGGCAAGTCTGAGCGAACAATAAGTCTGTCAATGGGTTGGTAGAATTTGGACGAGAGTCTTGGAAAGGTTTAGCGAACGATAAATCTGGGAAAGAATTAGTAGAGTTCAGGTGAGAGTCTTCGCGAGTCCGATCAAACGATAAATCTGGGAAAGGGTTAGTAGAGTTCAGACGAGAGTCTTCAAGAGTCCGATTGAACTGGGAAAGGGTTAGTATACGAGTCCGGGCACAAGCGATCTTGGCCCCGCTTATTAGGATATAACAAATCTGTGGTCGCTGTTTGTCTCACTAGTGGGACAAACTTGCACAGTTGAGCTTAAAGAAAGCCAACACAGACGAGGGTAGGGAAAGGGTTAGTAGAGTCTGCCAGGCGAGGGTTGGGAAAGGTTTGGCCGGTCCGGGTGAATGATAGGGTTAGTAGAGTCGGGGAGAGTCTGAGTACAGCCCGGGATTTGGCGAGTCTAGGCGTGTTATTTCTGCCTTTACTAGTCACTACTCTGCTTCATAGACGCGATCAGATACGCGCAGATATAATCATACAAATATTAGTAAATACATAGAGTAGCATACGAGGTCAGCCGCCATCATAGTCACTTTTCACTGGGAATGAAGGATGAACTTGAAACGCAACACTCAGAAGAGCTGCCATCCAACATTCACACGGGCCTTCGCTTGAAAAAAAAATCTTATCCATTACTTACAACCACTAGAGCCGTTCTGGTCATGCAGATACCTATGATGACTTGCTGGATTCCGGTCGGTTTTGCTAACGATGCCAATTTTAGTCATTGCCAGTATCAACGAACTCCTTGATTCTCTGCCAAGTTATTCCAGGGCACGATATTGAGGTCGAGTACCTTCAACCTAACACTGTATAACAATCATTGCGTCCTTATACTTCCCAGGGTGAAGCCATCAATTCTCCTTCGATACGCTCCTGACTCCGCCCATTGGTCATCTGGACGTCCAGCGGGAGAGGATATATATATCTCGAGATGCTTCTAGAACGCGGGACACGGACTCATACAACTCTTCTCCCGGTCTCTTTCCCTCTTACCCAATAGAGACTTGATAGTGCGTTCTGATATTCACTTTGCCTTGTGTCTCCAACATACCGACTATCCCATGTATAGATAAGTGTAGGAATATCACCCCCATCAGGACTTCTGAACAGTGACACCCTTGGTTGGACCTACTGAAGAGGTCCAATCTTCAGTCAACATTTTCGTAGGATATTTCCGCTTTGTCGTCACTCCGGTAACTAATCGCTTTTGGTCATCGGCATCCATCACGTTCAGCCAAGCACAGCGTCGCTTTCCTCAAAAGAAAGCACAGGTCCTTGGAGGGCCTTCCGCAGGCGGCTTCAGCCCAATTCCCCTCCCTCCATCAGATGGCGCTCCACGGGCTGACTAGACGAAGATTCAGACTACTCGGAATCTCGTTGTTACTCTCTTCCATTGGATTGCTTGTCTACATAGATTGGCACGACATTCTGCCGAGATCTTCCGAACCACAACTTCCACCACTATACGAGAAAGTGAGAGAAAATGAAAATTCCTTACCGCACTACAAAGAGTACGAGCACAAGAATGTGAAGTACTTCCTGGCTGCAAATCATTTCCACAGTAAGAAATCTATGGGTACAACTTATGAACACATTGCTCATTCATCACCTTTATAGGTTCGGGATGGGGCAACGTAATGCAAGACTATGTCATGATGGGTTTGCTCGCCCATACCACCAATCGATCGTGAGTACCTCGAGTCACGTCGTTCTCCACGTTTCCATCACCTCGCGACCATCTGATTTGTCGTGAAAAGCTTCGTGTTTAATGACTATGTCTGGAATCCGGATGGCTCACTCTACTCAGAATACAATGGCAATCGAATCCCTTCGCGTGTTCCTCTCTCTGCTCTCCTGGGCGGTAAGTATTACCCTACAATGTCAGTTCGCAAATTCATTGCTACCAATAGGTCCGATGGTCGGCGGTCAATGGCCCCTTGATGATAAAACTCCTCTGTCAGTCTCCAGGGAGTTTTTCCATCAAGTCTGCCCAAATCCAACTGTCCTACAAACATCAGAGATCAACACCGAGGAACTGCGATTTAACAATGATGTTCCAGCTTCCCATATATTCGAAAAATGGGTCGAAAAGATCAACTCGATTGACGACCCATGCATCATGCTGGACCCGAGCAACAATCCAATTTTTGAATACTGGTACGTAGTTGGTGTGAAATACCTCCATTTTCTAACGTTGGGACCACCCAAAATAGGATATTTGGTAAAAGGCGAATATTGAGCATTTGGCCTCACTTGTCGAAATCGCCGGTCGCTTCGCACTGGGGATGGTCCACGATCGTCCACGATGCTTTCAGAAGAAACCGTCATCTTTTCCAACCGACCACGTTTTTGGGATGGCTCTTCAGAGCTCAAGAGAAAAACACGTCTTCTATTATCCCGGGCCTTCTCGCGATTCACGTCCGTCGAGGGGACTTCAAAGATCATTGCACACATCTCGCTGAGTGGGGTGCGGATTGGCACGCGTTCAACTCATTCCCTGAATTTGTTGACAAATTCGATCGATCGATCGACCGTGGCGAAGTGATAGGACTCTACACTCAACGATGCTACCCAACAATCGAACAGATTGTGGAGAAGGTCAACCAAGTCAAGAAGGAAGCCGCGGAACCTCTTCGATATTTATACGTCATGACGAACGGCCCTCCACCATGGGTACAAGAACTTAAATCCGCGCTTGTACAAAACATGACTTGGGATCATGTCGGCAGCAGTCGAGACCTAAAGATGACATGGGAGGAGAAGTTTGTTGCACAGGGTTTGGACATGTATATTGCACAGCGGGCACAAGTATTTATAGGAAATGGGGTAAGTGGCATCGGTGTCTTGTATCGTAACTCTCGTGCTGAATTGGTCATGATGAGTGGTCGAGCTTAACGTCTAACGTGGTTATGCTACGTATGGCCCAAGGATTCGAATCGAACACAAACAGGTTCTGGTGAAAAATGTGTTGGACCGATTTGCAAGGATCTATGACTCGTTATATGTTTACTGTAATGTACTTTGGAATACTTGGGTCTGTTATCAGTAGGTAGTTGGTCTCCTTACGGTTACTTCGAGTGATTCGGTTTATACTGGTATCGACACTTATGATTTTAGCTGTCACTTGGCAATGACTTCGTGTGGGCGTTAAATTTGAGTGTAGTCTTACCCAATTTCTTCGTAGAGCGACGAGAAGATAGAGAGCAGCGGAGATAACACAAAGATTGGAATTTTTGTGCAAGATGTGGCCCACCTTATTTGGAGTAAAGCGATGTGGACTGCTGTGTAGTACGTACAGTAGTAACGTAGTACTGCAGTACAATGTCCGGTGTCCAACGTCGTGTGCCACTTCCAGTATGGACTTGATTGGTTCGAATCCGAAAGGTTCGAATAGGATCATATGTTCAGACTGTGATTCAGGGTGACCGAGTACATAAATGAGGGTAAGACGCCAACTGAATGTATATGTATAGGTAGTACGCCGAGCCCCAGACTGACTCAGCCCTGACAGACGAACGGAGGCGGTACACCGCGCTATGTCCGAAAAAGGTAAATTAATGAATATAAGTAATATATACGTAGTTGGGAAATACGACGGGCTGTTTCAGGTCCCAACACAGAGAGCTGCCCTAGCAAACGTTTGAACTGTCCTTCTGCACCTCGGGCTGGTCCTATTACGAGTAACGGTGATTTTGATTTGCTCGTGGATCCAACGAATAAGTTTTTAGCCTGGGGGTTTTGTCACACTCGCACAATGGCGTTCTGTTCGTATGTTATGATGGTTGCAGCTGCTGACTCACTGCTCCTTCTAGAGAGCTGCGGCGCAGTGATACTAGGCCTTGGCGCATCTATGATTATATCCACAGTCGGCTAGTAGGCAACTTGGCAACCACGTTTATGGAAGTATGTCCGGGGTATCGTTGAACGTGTACCAGTGGAAAGTCAACACCAGCCCGCCAGCTAGTACGGGGCACTCTCAGCCAAACGTTTTGCACCCTTGCTACATGTACGTGAACACACTGGGTTAGGAATACTGTGATGAAGCGACGCTATTGATACAGTGAGTCTTACGACAGTAATGTCTGCTGTGTTTCAAACGGATCAACCGCAGTATGGCCCGGTCAGCGCCACAAGTACTCCGAGTGGACGCCCAGATCCCGTTTCCCTCCGTTCTGTAAGTCAGCCAGAACTACGGCTATGGTTCGTACAGAAGACACCCTATCATTCTTCTCCCCTTTTATCATTCACCAATGTTAAATTTCGGCTTTCCTCACAATCGACGCTGGTCGCGAGTCACGGTCCTGTTTACAACCACGATCTTGATTCTTGTGGTCTTTCCGTTCAATCGCAGCCTCGTTCATACCTTACTTATCTATGGTCGCTATCCTCCATTATACCTGGATCATTGCAAGCTGGAACTGGAGTTGCCACACTACCAATCTTATGAACGTTCAAACGTCAAATATATATGGTCACCAAATCATCCATCTAGTATGCTGAATAATGCGCACCCCCGCAAACCACGCTGATCGTCATTGCAGAAGTAGGATGGGGGAATATAATGCAAGATTACATCCTAAATTATGTTCTCGCATACGCGACTAATCGTTCGTCAGTAGTCTCGCATACTGAGGGGATCTGTTTCTGACGCTGGTTCTAGTTTTGTATTTGATGACTATACCTGGGCCGTTGACGGCACACCGTACTCGCACTTTAATGGGATGCTCATTCCATCTCGAATCCCTCTGAATGCAATTATTGACGGTAAAGGACACTTTGTTTTCAGACACTATCGGCGCTAAATACGGTCGACTGTTCAAGGGCCGCTAGCCGGTGGAGCACTTCCCCCGGGCGACAGCACTCCACGAGCCGTGCACAGGGATTTTTTTCATAAAGTTTGCCCAAATCCGACCATCTTGCGATTGTCTGACGTTGGTGGTTGGAGCGATTCGGACACAGTTGAGTTTGTTATCGACAAATGGGTGAAGAAGATTGCATCAATCGAGGATCCTTGTCTGCAGTTCGAAGAGACGTCAGCGGATAAACAAATATTCAATGTCTCGTGGGTTTCTAGTAATGTGTATTGATAGAGAGATGACCAGGTTTTGCAGGGTGTTCTCTCGGAAAGATCGGCTTCTGAGCATTTGGCCATATATGTCCAGTTTACCAGTTTTGACCCATTGGGGATGGTCATCCTTGATTCACGATGCTTTCAGAGCGAATCGTGGAGTTATCTTCCCACCGGCCTTGGACTGGCCAGAAGATTGGGACTCCATAGTCGATGAGACCATGCCCGGCCTGCTTGTAATTCATGTACGAAGAGGAGACTTCGCTGGGCACTGCAAGTTCCTTGCCAGTTGGAACTCGGACTGGAACACATTCAATTCCTTTCCTGAGTTGCCTGACAAGTATGACCAAGTCTACTCTGATCCTCGACTTTCGTCAGAGAACCACAAGGCCTACATGGATCACTGCTACCCCGGCATCGAGCAGATCGTCCAGAAGGTAGAGACGGTACGGGAGGAGTCGCAGGAACCCCTTGACCATGTCTATATCATGACGAATGGCGGTGATTCTTGGGTCGCGGACCTCAAAATGGCCTTGCGCGACCTTGGAGGGTGGGAGCATATTGGAAGCAATCGAGATCTGGACCTGACTTGGGAGCAGAAATTTGTCGCACAAGCAGTCGACATGTTGATAGCGCAGAGAGCGCAAGTTTTCATAGGAAACGGGGTGAGTCGACCTCAGACTGGTTCGTCGCATCTGTGATTTGACGAGCGATCCGCAACAGTGGTCTAGCCTTTCTTCGAATGTAGTCATGCTTCGTACCATGGATGGTTTACCGCCAGAAAGCAATCGATTCTGGTAGCTGATCTGGGTCAACTCGCATGCTCGCAAGGCACTGGCGCACGGTGTTGAGGCCGGAGTGGCGCGTCGCATGCATGCCACATGCAGTCGATTCGGGGGTAGCCTGTAAAGGCCTTCCAGCACGTTTTTAATGTTGCAGAATGAGTTGTGTTGAATGCTTCGGACAACATATGTAGTTGACTGCTTACTAGTAGCTTTGCGGACTTGGATACTAACTGGAGTGACTAGTACTTGCCTCGTTTGGAAGAGCACCGCAACTTCGGACTCAGTTGCCCCTCAACGAACACTTGCCTCCTTAGACTTCACACCCAGACGTTTACCGGTCTGCATCGCAACCCGTTGAAAGTAACTTTCAACTAACTAGTGGTTCGCAAAGACTCAACGTTCAACGTCTTCACTTACTCGTTGAGAGGAAGTGTTCACCAGTTGAAGCACCATTTTGACGGAGGCATCATGTCCATGATATCAACCCAACTACGGAATTTCAAGGAGCCCTCGAAGGAACAGCTGCTCCATCTCTTCTTTTCCATACCTGAAGTGCTGAGTACATCATCTCTCGACGATGGTGACAAGCATGGCGCACCAGAGGTTGAGAAGATGGATATCAATGCAGTGCTTAGTTTCGGTGAACATGGCGTCGAAGATTCATACGTGAGTTTGCCGTAGTCATCTCGTCTCCCTAGGAAGTGAACGAATGTCACGACTCTAGGCAGGCAAACTGCATCTCATCCCTCCATACCTAGCGTTCTCTTCACTAGACCGCAAATCAGTCCGGTTCACTCTGCCTCTGTCGACCGTACGACGCGTGGAGCGACTCAATGCTCGTGCTGGTGTCTACGCACTTAGTTTATCAACTTGGCATGGCATGAAGATCGTGAGTTGTCGTGATTATTCACGTGACGCACTAACTCCTCTTCACAGATCATCCAACTGACTTCCCTACGGCCAACAGCGGATGCTTTCTGTGCTCTCTTGCGCGAGGCATTAAAAGCGGAGCTTCAACGCGGTCAGATGAAAGTCGTCAAAGGATTTGTAAAGACTTGTTATTCCGAAGTGCTGGTATCAACCACGTCATCTGCGGCAGATAACGAGCGGGAGGACGGTAGCTTGATCACGGAGACCAAGGATGGTTCTCCACCTCCAGAAGCTGACTATCATGGAGGTCTCGGTCTGAAGTTCAGGTTTCCCGGTGATCCCAAAAAGTGAGTTTTTTCCTTCACGTGTCGTTTCACCCTCCTGAGCACATCTAGATTGCGAGAAGCGTCGAAGGTCAAGCTCTGGACTACTTACTTGCGGAGTAAGTGCTTGATTCCAGGTCCGTCTTGATGATAACACCGAGTCTAGCCCATGGTCGAAACCTTACTCTATTGAGATATCCTCAATGTACGCGTCTCGTACAGGTTGGGTTACCCAATCGACTTCGTGGTGAGATTTGGGAGACTCTATCCGGTTCACTCTACCTGCGGTATACGTACCCTGGGTTGTATGGTCAGCTTGTCGAGGATATCAAGGGCAAACAGAGCACGAGCTTCGAGGATATTGAGAAGGATCTACATCGCAGTCTGCCTGAGTATGCTGGATACCAATCGGAGGAAGGAATTAGCGCGCTTCGTCGTGTCTTGCAGGCTTATTCCTTTAAGAATCCCGAAGTAGGGTACTGCCAAGTAAGCCAGCATACTATTCAGGCGAGTCTTGCATCACGGATTTTCCCTAGGCAATGAACATCCTTGCTGCAGCGATTCTCATGTGGGTACCCTGGTCTGTACTTTCCGACTTGACTAATCACGAAACTCAAGTTACATGTCCGAAGAGCAGGCCTTCTGGCTTCTTGAAGTTTTGTGCGATCGCCTTTTACCTGGATACTATAGGTGTGTCTGAAACTAGATTCACTCTAAGTGGTTTTGATTGGCTCGCTAGTCCAACTATGCACGGCACACTCCTTGATCAGAGAGTTTTCGAGTCATTGGTCCTACGGTGTCTACCTATGATACATGATCACTTTCTGGCTGTTGACGTGCAGCTGTCGGTAGCCTCTTTGCCCTGGTTCTTGAGTTTGTCAGTGCATCTTCCGGCATATATTTGTCTCGGTTCATGAGCTCATTATCCTTCAAGATACATTAACAGCATGCCGATGGTATTCGCCTTTCGGATAGTAGACTGTTTTTTCTGCATGGGTCCCAAAGTACTGTTTCAAGTTGGGTACGGTCCCATCCAATGCCTGTGATAGACTATTTCGCTGATCCCTCCGCAGACTCGGTCAGTTCACCTATGTTGTCGACGATTCCTCTTATCTTTTTCCCGCTTCACAGCGATCCTCAAGATTAATGGAGAAAAGTTATTGCAAATTCAGGATGATGGAGGGTTTCTGAAGTGAGCTTGTCACATTGCTGTGCGGCAGGAGCAATGTTTTTAGTCCTCTACAGCTTGATGAGAGAGTACTTCGCATCTCTCGGGGACTCAGCCCACCCAGATTCGTCAGATCCAAGGGCTCGTGCCATCACGCGTTTCCAAGAACTTCTCCTTGTATCCTTCCGCGAGTTTGCAGTGATCACAGACGAGACGATTCTCTCCGAGCGGCGTAAATACCGGAACGAGATTGTTAACAGCATCGAGATGTTCTCAAGACGTGCTGCTATTCGAAACCTCAAGACGCTTGCAAGGTTTACAAAGGAGCAAGCGGGCCTAATCTATGATGCACTATACAAGGCGATATATGTAGAGCCACCCCCTCCTACTGTCGCACCGCCACCCATCCTGCTTGCTGGTACCGACAGCACGCAGGAAAGACCCGAAACGAGGATTGGATTAAAGACCTTTAGGGTCTTCCTGAGTGAGGTCTTGACCTGGGCGCGGGATGAAAAACTCGTGCTCAATGGCTTCCAGGTGTGTGGAGTTCTCGCTTTGATTTCCCCGGATCATCACTTATTTCGGGCTAGCAACGCGTTGATCGCGACATCGCAGAGCATGAACTTATCGACAGGCTTTTCTACTTCTGGGATACAGCTTGTAAAGGGTCCTTGTCCTTTCAGGTGAGTTCCGAGCTTGCGTAGACTTCTTCAAAATGCTTACTTCGGTCTCAGGACCTTGTTTCTGGGTTAGACGGCGTGATGTTCAACGATCTAATGGAAAACATAGAATGGTTCTTTAACCTGCACGACAAGAACAGAGATGGATATCTGACGAAAGATGAAGTTTTGACATTGTCCGAATCGTTCTTGGTGAGCATGATAGACCGTTTTTTTTTTAAATTTATCTAATGGAATCTATAGTTCATTTTTCGCCATGAAATCGGCGATGCATATCTAGGTGCAGTTAGTCGCTTCATGACGAACGCCTTTGAATATGGCGATACCCTCTTACCACAAGAAACAAATGATGAGACTGGGAAAACCGAGCCGCAGAAAATAGGTCACAATCAACCATACCTTAATCTTGCAACGTACGGCATGATGCAGTGGACTTGAATTACTACCACCTCACTAACTGCGAAATGAACAGTTTCCGAATGGTTGTCTTAGCTGATGAAATTCTGGAATCGTTCTTTGAAACAGACTTATCAGCATCGTTCAAGCTGGATCCGGTTCCGGACCTGGAGTTACCTACTTCGGGCGGAGGCTTTTTGGAAGATCTATGGTCCAATATCGCGTCAGAGGATAACAAGAAGATATTCCACAAGCTCAGCGACGAGCTCGGGAAGACTATCGGGAAACACCAGGTCGTCTACCGGCCCACGATCGGGCGGTACACGAAGCTGGAAGAACCAAAAGCACGCGAGTCACTGGTCTCGCATGCTTCCAAGTCGACCACTACTCTGACACCATCGATGAGTTCCTCGTCGACTCTCACTATTGATACGGTAGCCGCGCAGGACATCGGTCCTGGCTCCACGTTATCCTCTACTTTGCCGCACGTTAAGGCGGTCAACGCTGCGTTCATGGAAAGGACCCCATTTGCCATTGACGATGCGGGAGATGAAGACGATAGTGACCTGGATATGGTCCACGGAGAGGACGACGACCAAGTCATGGATGAAGTCGATGCTTTCCTGGAAGCTCATGATTCCGGACTCACAGATGCTGACAAGGAGGCTGCAAAGGGTGAGCATCGCTAGCTCGTACGAACTATACCCCATCTCCTACGTTTTTGGACCCAGACCTAGTCAACGCGAAACCCGTATGAAGGACGGCACCACACCTCACTTTGGAGAAGTTTATTTGTGTATTTTTACTGCATATGTTTCTATACATGTATTGACTTCACTGCACGGAGGTTCACAGTACCACAAACAGATTTATTGATACAGGATCGTTAGGAAGCTAAGTAGATAAATCCACATGAAATATTTCAAGCAGGGAGACCTCGATCTGACCACATTCGAATTGTAAGGTCTGGATCTATGGAGCCGGATGCGATCATATTTTGATGAGGATGAGTCTGGGAGAAATGTCGTTCAGAGTACAATCTGCAGGGATAGAGATATCTTACAGCTATAGCGACCACAACGCCTGGGAGTACCCATGAAGATGTCCAAATATGAATGAAGACGATTTACACACCGGAATGGGCTTCTAATGTTTGTGCGATTTCGCGACTTTGCAGGTCCCAGATATACACTTTGTTGTCTTCACTGCCGGACACAATCCACTTTCCGCCCGTAACGCTGAAGCAGGCTGCAATGCAGTACTTCTCGTTTTTATGACCCATGTACGTTTTTAAACATCGGGAAGTATGATAATCCCAGAGGCGGATGGCGCTATCGTGTGCGGTTGACAAGATGTACTTCGAATTGGGTGAGAATTGCACGTGCTGACTGACATGAGTGAAGTGAATCGCCTTGGAAGGAATAGAGGTGATTGTAGCCTACCATACTGTGTCGTTACCCTCTGTCAGCGTCTTGAGGCACTGCCCTGTCGTGGTATTCCAGATCCGACTGGAAGCTTAACAGTGAGCGACCATGGGGAACAGGCGAAGACGGCTTACATCAGTCCATCGAGCCCACAGGAGACAACGAGAGTAGCGTCCCGGTTGAAATGCACGGCAGTAACATAATCCATGTGGCCGTTCAAGGTCTTCGTACACCTGCCTGTATGCCCAACATTGAGTAGCACGCGACACTAAAAACGTTTGACATACAGACCTCGCGCGACGTTCCAGATCCGTACGTCACCATCACAACCTCCGGATACCAGCAGATCGGACGCGACGCTATAGTTCACGCAGAACACGAAGCTGGAGTGACCTCGCAGGTGTTTCGTAGTTAGGCCCTGGCTTGCACCGCATTTCCTTTCGAATCAGACGACATGTGTAGCATGCGAGGACGAACGCACGGTGTCTACGTTCCATATCCGTATGGTCGTATCGTCCGAGGCGGATGCCAGGTACACACCATCGGTGGACCACGCAACGTCAGAAAGTCCCTTCGTATGACCGTTTAGGTTCCGTATCAGTTCACCAGTGAACGGGGACCATATCTTGATCACATTGTCTGCGGCTACGAACAAAATTCCATCTAGAGTGGAGGAAACGAGGGTGCGAGAGACCATACCGCAAGACGCGAGAAGGGTTCCATCAGGGCTGAACTTGACAGCTGAGATGGACTGGGTATGTCCCCGAAGTGTATGCCTGAGTTGGTAATTTGGTCGTTCGCGATGGGTAGAAGAGGGTTGAAGAACCGGAGGGGGTGGTTGCACGGGTGGGGGTGCGACAGGAATACGAGGAGGGTTATCGGGAACTTGGGGGTCATCTTCTGTAGTCTGTGACGCGTTGTCATCGTCTGTTGTTGATTCATCCATACCAGCCAGTGGACCGATCGTGGAAAATATATAAGTTTGCGATCAGTCGTGGGAGGAGTTTGCACATGTTTGGCAAAGGCTTTGAGAATTCACAGGGCCAAACAATCCTCACGCTGGCGTGAAGCATGTACTGAGCGTCGATGGTCAAGGTTCTCTCGTCCATGTCGTGGCTACTGTCCCATCGCAGCACACATCGAACAACCCGGTATATAGAATCCAGGCACTTCTCAAGGAAAAACTCCACGAGCTCAAGGGCGATATTTCGGACCTCGGGTTCCGCTGAGTTTCTTGCTTCTGTGACGGATGTAAATTCGTTTCCGCGATTCAATCGGCTGCCAGAAGTGAGTCGTACTACTCGCTATACGATGATCTTACTTCTTGCTTGAAAAGGTTATTGTAACTGGTACGTGGGCGCAATACAGAGTTCCTGGTTGGTGGAATATCACAACTGCCAGGTAGAGCAAATGTTGGCAAATCGTCGTTGCTGAATGCTGTGCTCGGGCGCAAAGATCTGCTCTTTACAAGCAAGAAGGCGGTTAGTAAACGTTCTAACCTTTGTACTGATAGCTCACGATCCGTCTGCAGGGTCGTACCCAAGCTTTGAACTTCTTCAGAGTTGGCCCTCACCCTGGTAAGCTGGTTGTTGTAGACTCCCCTGGATACGGTTCACGAGGTCGCTCGGAATGGGGTGCCGTATTCAATCACTATGTTACGAATCGCGAAGAGTGAGTGACACACTATTAATTTAATCTGTTTCATCCACTTAGCAATTCTCCAGGCTGCGGCGAATATACATATTGTTCTCCGCTCCTCATGGTTTAAGATCCACCGATGAAGCCATGTTAACGGAATTGGACACTCAGGTCCAGCAATTCGGCGGAACAAAGTTCACATTGCAAGCAATAATTACGAAAGCAGACCAGCTTGGAGACTTGGGCCGAGAACACGTAGATCAGATGAAGAATGCCATATTCCAAGTTGCACCGACATGTCTACCGCCGATCATCACCGCTTGCCCCCCAAAGGGCTCGAGATTTGGTGTTGAGATGGTCCGTAAATCAATCACTGATTGTTGTGGGCTATGATCATACATAGTCAAGCTATGTGATGTTACATCATCAAAACCAGATTTATTTCGTCGGGCCGTATGCTCCTTTCGTTGCGCAGTTGCGCCGTAACGTTTATCTCGTCCTGCCTTGACGCTATTCTCAACAACATCCCTGACAAACTGACCCTCAGCAATATGTTCATACTATTTCGTTCATTCGGATTTCCATCAATCCTGTGCAGACATATTTGATCCATTGTGAAACACGAACCTTACGGTTTCCCCTTTCATCCGATTTGCAATGAACAGGAATCGCTATCTTCTTACTTCCCCAGTCGGAGTTGCTGGACAGACCTAACGGCATCTGCAGCCTAGGCAATTATCGAGTGCACATATGATCCACAAATCTGGCCGCTGCAGAGTGCTATGACCTTGGACTATCAGTGAATGCAGCACGTCTTCCTGCACTGTTTGGGCACTAAATGTTGATTGGACCCTCCCTTTGTAACGTGTTTCTCTTTTCCAGATGGGCATTAACTCCATTGAATATACCCGGGATGCATCCCCACGATCTGGCACACGTTCCTATGTAATCGGCTCGGACCCGCCAGTTGTGCCAAGTATTTCCATTTGTCCTTCATTCTTTCATTCTCGCTTACTTCTTCTGTTGCTCTGTTCCTCACCACTTTGCAATCATATACGTCATAACACTAAATCCCATTAACGAATAAAGCCGCTATTGGTGTACTGATGTCCTTCCTACTTCGTTGGGATAAGTCCAGCCAGCGTCGCTCATCAGGAAGAGCATGACAGCGTCCCACACCATTAATTGACTTGTCTGTGCACGTCAAAGCTGGGGAAATCTACGACGACGTCATTCTCACGTCCAGAAGAGAACCTGAGGACTTCCAAGGATGGTAATATTCGATGAATTATTTGCGATGCCAAACTGTCTCTGATTCGCTCGAGTACAGGGGACACTCAGGCTAGTCTATATCTGTTGACGTTCCCTCGTCCGCTTTCGACAACATACAGACTACACAACAATCTATTTTCGCGTTTCATCGTCGCACGTCTTTCCTAGTGAAGTCTAGTCACGCTGGCCAATAGTCTCCAAACTCTCTACGCTCAGGCTGGTCGTTTAAATGTATCCTGTTAAAGTCGTGTACATCTCACACCCCGATTTATCGCGCACACGAGGTGTATGCCATCATCCAATGATAAGCACGTCTCGCTGCCACAACTTTAGATAGGACGCCGGCAAGCCAACGAGGCACGCTAGGCGTACGTGCTCGTCATGCCTTTTCAGGTATTCCCAAGGAAGACGAGAGAACACGATCGTCCACCCCGAAAGACTGGGCTTTGAGACCTGTCATCTGGGGGCGAGATTTATGAGTTATCGTGCGACCAGGTGTGAGTTGCGCATCGTATGTCACGTCCACACATGCTCGGCGTTGGCCGACATGCCAACTCTATTGCTTGTGAAAAGGCAGCCCAATCTGAGGGTGGTACCTGGGCGAGGAAGCTACGCCTTTCGCATATCATGCCAACTCTATTACTTGTGAAAAGGCAGCCCAGCCTGACGGTAGCTTTGGCAAGGTCGGAGCTACATCTTTCGCATACCACGGCCACACCGAGTAGGCTGACATGCCAACTTTTGTCGCATGGGGGAAAGAAGCCTGGCTTGTCAGTGGCGCTGCCAAATGATGCAAGACATTAAACACGCCCCTGAACGTTTGAACCCCTGGCATTCCAAATGCCAGGATGAAAAAATGGTCATGTACTATACGCGTACACGTGTTACCATACGAATGATCCCTCAAGTAGCATGACTTTGCTCTCAAGACGAAAACGTCATTACAACCGTCTACTGCAAATCAAACAACAAGACCTCTGCGATTCCCTGACCATCATTTTCGAGTCGAAGCTCGGCCCCCGGCTCGTATGCCAAATACGCTCCGTCGCCCTCTCGTAACTCGACCTGCGGTCCGTCAACCTGAGAACCGATCCTCAAAGTAACACCTTTTGCTAGCCCTGGATTATACCCCGACTTTTGGATCACATGAATATATCCTTTCTTGGTCTGGCCATTCCCGAATGGTGTATGAACGAGCGACACGCCTGGGTAGATCAGTGAGGCATACATCCGAAGTTCCGAACGGATCGGCGCGGGCCCATTGTCTTCCCTGCGAAGAGAGACGCCCGGAGCATTGTCAGGGGCGACAAGAAGCGCAAACCGATTCTTCTTCTCTTCATCCGTAAAGTGTCTGCATGCAAGGGGAGATCAGATTCCAGGCTCGCCCTTCAAAGACGACGGTCGGACGCGAACACACACCTCGTGTAATAGGTAGGCTTGCCTGCACCCTGTCCGACGCGAGGCGACGCCCAGATCTGGCAGAAATACACATCGTTCCCTCCGTGTGCCTTTTCTGAGTGCGAGATGCCCGAGCCGGTCGAGGTCATCTGGAGTGCGCCACGGGAGAGGATCTCCGTGTCGCCCATGGAGTCCTGGCTGTTCGAGGAAAGAGCTCGATGATTCGCGACTTGATAGACGCGCAAGGGAGAAAGACGCTTACTGCTCGAGTTTGCCGCCGATGACATAGGAGAATATTTCATAATGCTGATGACTGTGCGTGCCGAACCCTGTGTGGGCTGCGACGCGGTCCTCGTTGAGGACGCGAAGGGGGCCGAAAGACTCGTGGCGAGGATCGCGATAGCTAGGGGGTCGGTACTTAGTTCGGATGCGACATAGGGATGACGTCTGTACTATACGAACCCGGCAAAAGCAAACGTGTGGAAAGTCTTCAACCAGCCGTGGTCTGCATGGCCCCGCTCGTTGCTGCGACGCGGGATGATTTGAATGCCCTTGATCGAACTCATCGTCGCTGTTGTAGCTGATCGTATAAAGGGGGATGTACTAAGGTGTAGATCAAGGCTGTGCAGGTTGGCGCGTCGGATGCACCCGAATGTTACTAGACGGATTGGGAGTGAAATGTTGATACTGAATGTTCGGACGACAGCGCTGGTCATTTTATATTCCAGTACCAGATCCATGGGACCGACATCCATCGGTGCTTAGTGTAGGCTTACGATGAGGCTTAGGCAGGCTCCACCATGATTTACCTTTCAAAGTGACCATACACCCACGCGTTCCCACGACATTGCTAAGGGCGCATGCCTTTCTGGGCCTTGCACACGCAGCTCGTATCTTGCAGACGGATGTTCTTTCGTTCCTGAACACTGGCACTAGCGGTATTGACTCTCGACACCTCAGTCGAGTCTATGTTTGCGGTCATTACAGTGCAACATCCGCGGAATGACCTACAACGTGACGAGCGAATCGTTTCAGGTCCACACGTTCCCTGTCTATATTAGACGCCCGTCTATTCATCCATCCAATTATGGTGTCGAGCATCTCGCGACCCCCGGGAATTACTACTAAAGTTGTAAGCAGTCTTTGACAACACTGGTAAGCACCACCCACTCGAAGAATTTAGATAATACTCGTCGCCGCCCTCGTTTTCATGCGGTCGAGGTCTCCCTGGGGAGTAGAAGGACCTGCCATTCCCGCATAAACCCTTCCGCAGTGCTTAGTCAACTCCGAACTCGCATCACCTACCCATGGAAGGACCGATCAACAATCTCCAGCCTACCGAGAAAAAAAACAACCCAACTCGCTCCCTTGCTCATTAGCAAGAGTCCAAATTCTCTTCTCGTAACCCGTCCTCCAATCAGAAACTCTCCAATAGTTTGGGGAAAGTTGACCACAATGACGTTACCGTGTCGTTGCAGGTACGGCAATCGCGCCATGCAGTGGGAATGTGACGAAAGCAAGTTGAGCGCTGTTGATGTTAACTCCACTTCACCTACGTCAAGTGACTCGGCATGCATTGGAAAACCGAAGAGTTACATGACTATGGGCGGTGAGTTTGTAATCAGGGTAACTGGCGAAGAAGAACGTCCGTTCATGAACTCTCCCGCCGGTGTCATCGCCTGCCAAACAACCCCGCTGAGCATGTGGACGCTAGGGAGGCACGTTCGTGGAAAATTGTGGGTGGACAACGCCGCTAGAAGTGGTCATATTCTCTCGTAGGAACACATGTCAGACGCTTGTCATCTATGTAATCACGGCAATGACTTCACTGACACACCTCCGAGCGTCGTGTGCTTGGAATGGAACCTTGAACGAGCGCGTTGACTCCGATCGAAAGGAAGTCGACGTGTTCCGCGATATCGGTTCGCGCAGCGTGCTTGCCCACGATGCACGAGAATGACCCCATTACAGGGGTCGTTCCCACCCCACAGCGCCTCCACCTCGCAAGGATCTTGGCCGGCCTATCGGGAATATACACGCGGCCAGAGCTGGAAAGCAGTTGTGGATCTTGTACGGTATCGAGATTCTCTCAGGAACGGTCGGGAACCATGCCCATACCCATTTCTCATGGGATCGATCAGCAGTTCAACGTAGCCAAGTCCCGCTGTGACCGGGACAACGGAACGTGTTTGAGAAATGGTGGTCGACAAGCTCTAGAGGAGAACAGACCTACTTCGTGCTGTCACCATGCACATCCTAGTGCCTTTGTTTTGGGGTGGGGAAAGCACTACCGCATACGAGAAACAACGAGCCACGATCTGATGCACTGCAGACACGAGTACCCACTGAACGAGTCCTATGACATGCCAAAGGTTCTAATTTGAAGGCCTTGAGGGAAGGTGTAGGGTTCAGCTGGACATGCTACTCGTGATCGTGCCAATGCACTCAGATCTAGGTCACTGAAGGGTTCCTCGATAATTCGGTCCCGCAGCGCAGACGGGCGCCGAACAAGACCCAAATTCAAGTTCCTTCCTTCCTTTCATGGCGTTCATGGCACTAAAAGTATCTGACAGTGACGGATTTGCCAGTGAAGAAAAAACATACATTGGGACACTGATTTTATCACCATATTTAGTGAGAAAACCCCTGAGAGGGTTTTTGCTAAATTCGGCTTCTGAAGACCCAATGCATAGATTGCCCAATGTTTGGACACTTCTGAGAGCGCACCAGGCAAAACTATCCCCTCAGTTGGGACACTGATGCAGCGGCTCAGCTTCTTTTCGTCGATAATCTAAATTGATTTCGATCCAAAATGTCCTCCAATGTCGCCCTGGCGCCGTGGGACCAACTACCACGCAGCGAGGCACCGTCCGATTCCCGGACAAGCCACTACGGCGAAGACAAGCCCATCCTGGATGATGATAATGACGAGTCGAGCTTCGAAAACCATCCTCGGAGCTCTAGCAGGGCAATGTGTGAGAGGTGCCGGTAGCCCATGGAGACCGACCATCGTTCGCCTGGGACCGACTACCACGCAGCGAGGTACCCATCCGATCCCCGGGCAAATAGCGATACACTGGGTCGACGCACTCGTCATCGACTATGACTGCGTGCTATCGCATCACCGAGATACACCGGTCCTCACCATCGACGCAGCAATGCCGAGTTCATCCTGCACGACAACTCCGAGTGATGGAAAAAAGAGACGTCGACGAGAAGTAACACCGTCCTCGTCCAACCTCGATCCCGTCTTCCGATCTCGCAGCACGCGGTCCAGGCTTGAGAAGACCACTCCATACCGTCCCATCCGTCCGTTCGTCCTTTGCGAAAGAAGCAGCACGGAAAACCCGAACATCGGCATCGAACCCTCGTCCACGCGCAGCACGTCCTCCGAGTCCGCGGAGCCTCACCGAATCGTCGAACCCGAACGGGGTTTTCCCCAAGGCTACCAGGCTGCTGCACACGTCGTTCCGTCGTCCCGAGGTCCCCGAGTCCAGCGTTCCCGAGTTCTCCATCGCGAATTGCGAACCGCAGAATCGCCTTGCCTTCGCCGTCGCGCTCTCGTGGGTCCACGGGTTGCACCGACGCTCCGTCTGAGCCAGAACAATCGATCATCGGACTTGGGTCTCACACTCACCCACGCACCACGCGCTGGGTTCTTCCCAACAGCCTCCGCCAGAGCTGGTCGGTCGTTTTCGTCATTGGCCCTCCAGCGAGTTCCTTGTCCCTTCGAGGCTCCATTTTTTTTTCCAAGGGTGCTGGTGCTGCCCAGTGCTCTTTCGCCAGGGGCAAGACCGAGAACGTGCGCCAGACTCGTCCGACAGAGCCCCACAGACAGCGGAAAAGAAGAGGAGCGCCTAGTACACGGACGCGCTCAATTCATGAAATCCCGATCCTGATGGGCCGGCCCTAGTCGAATTGAATAGTGTTAGGTTCCCGTGATAGGCACGGTCGTTTTGGAAGTCGTCGAAAGTCTCAGCGGGTTGATACCACCGGCACTGGTCGTGGAAACCGAGCGCAGTGGCACTGCCAGTGCTGGCCAGACACGGAGACTGCGTGGGAGCACGTCGTCAAAATGGCATTGATAGACAGATATGCTCGCCAGAACGTTGGATAGTTGGTATCCACGTGAAAACGTGGTCGCCCTCGATAGCAGGCCTGCACGACCACCTTCGCTACCGAATGCCAAGCAAGACCACGACTGTCCTTGCCTGGAAATCCTGCAGGATCGAACGACAGATAAGCGGGTAAAGTGTTCTGACCTCGGTCACACGATCGAGCCCCACCATCACCGCCGGAAAAAAAAAAGTTGCAACGAACGCAGTATACGCAACCGTATCACCGGCACGAACACGTATATGCACATCACCGTCGCCCAGGGCCTGCGTACGTATGTATATACTAGTATATGCCGAAACTAGGATAGCTATCATATCAATCGTCCTGCAACGATCCGGGTATTAACGTCCATCGCGGACGCGCGCACGTAAGATACATGTGGGAAGGAATGCCAGCGCATACCTGACATATGCCGACCATACTTTTAAGGAGGAGACAAGACCCAAAGCAAAGCGTGGAAGGCGGAGGAACGTCAAGACGCCGTCGTACGATCCCATGGACGAAGGGGGATATACCCATGCGAATCGCAGAGTACCGTCGTACGAACACGAGCAATATCTCCGAAGTTATGATGCCCGTACGACGGAGTGGCGCCAGCTTAACGGCCCAGAATCAGTTACCAAAATCTGGTGCTTTCGGGCGGTAGCTCCCGCAACATTCGGAACATGACGATGTTCGAAGTCAGACTCGAGAACTAGAACCCACAGGCATAAGTAAGGGATCGGCACACGCGGCAACGCAACAGAGAAAGAGGTCGACTTACGCCGTTCCCGATAAAGACATCTGCGCGCTGACCTACTAACATGTCCATGGCCTGTGCGACGGGCTTGTCCTCCCAATTAAGCCGCAGATCGCGGCTACTCGTCACGGAATCCCACTTCTTTATCCCCATAAGTCCATCCTTTAAATCGTCCAACCACGCCGTATCAGCGTTCGTCATGATGTAAATTCTTTTGAGCTCCTTCGTTCCACCGCGTGCCCTCCAGTCATCGACTACTCGACGTATTTTATCCGCGATTTGTCCGATGGATGGGAAACATCGTTCCATGTAGTATTGGGTGTTGGCCTCGGTCGTTTCACCACCACCCCCATCGTGAGGAGGACGAAATGTGTCGGGCAAGGTAGCGAACTTGTTGAAACCGTTGAAGTCCGCG
Organism: Brasilioporus rufonigricans; assembly: GCA_038089195.1. Taxonomy (NCBI): domain Eukaryota; kingdom Fungi; phylum Basidiomycota; class Agaricomycetes; order Boletales; family Boletaceae; genus Brasilioporus; species Brasilioporus rufonigricans. The sequence continues at coordinate 21,097 of JBBPKJ010000177.1, forward strand.
GACCACTTCGCAAGATGTGCACAGTGACCGGCAAAATCGCCTCTTCGGACGTGTAATACAAGGAGGCCTGGGATCGGGTCTATCTTTGTCGCTGGTAAGATCGGCTCAACGTTGTGCAGCTCCTTTGGGGATGGACGTGACGTCGGCCACAAATAATCCGGCAGGAATCGGAAGGGCTTGGTGGAAGCCCCAAAAAGGTGTGCGTTGCGATTAAACGCTTCCAGAATGAGCGGAGACCATGAGAAGTTGCGAAGGATCGGGGACTTGGACAGCCGAGGCCAGATGGACAGAATCCGCGTCGAGCCGAACAGCCTAGACCGATACAACTCAGCTATGCCGACGCCACCATCAGCCCGTCCAAAAACGCACCAAATGTCGAACAGTTGATGCGAACCCGGCTGGACCTCGACGCACGGGTCGTTGATAGAGTTGAGCTTGTCAACCCACCTGTCAAATATCTGCGATGCAGGAAGGTTGTATCTGGCGTCCTCGCTTACGACCGCCTCGCTGTGCAGAACGGTCGGATTCGGGCACACTTTCTTGAAGTACTCCTTGTGAACGGCACGCGGTGTTGGATCCCCAGGATCGAAGGTAGAACCGATTGCAGGACCTGAGGCGCCCCCGTCAAGCCCGAACAGCGTATGACAAGTAAAAATAGGCGCACCGCTGATGATTACCGACAGCGGTATCCGGTTCGTGATGAGCCTGCCATTCCATTCCGTATAGTCCGGGCCGTCATGCGTGAACGTGAAATTATCAAAGACGAAGCTGAAACAGAAGAAGAAACGCTGTCATCGTCTTGTTTCCCACCCGGTGTGTTCGGTGGGACTCACGCTCGATTCGTCTCGTGGGCCAGAAATGCGAGGAGGAGAAGCTCTTGCATGACGTTGCCCCACCCCGACTCTGCGAGAGGTTACGCCCAGTGACACGCGAACGAGCAACGGCGACGCTCACCGGTGACGTGATTGGCTGCCCAGAAAAACTTTGCGTCTCGCCCCTCTGGGAACGGTAACGACAGGTCATGCTGTGGTAGGCGTCGCTCGTAGTCGTGGTAGGCTTCATAAAGCGGAGGTAAGGAGTGGAATATAGGAAATCGTTCGCTCGCCGGGGAGCCCTCTCCGATGTGGCGGCTGTACAACCAGACGAGCGCCGAAGATGTCAGAAGCAGAACGGCCAGCAGCCGCCAACCCCGCCTGCGGAGGCGAGCGGTCGACGTGGGCCTCGTGTCGGGCACGTTGAGGGGGAGTATTTGTGCAGGATCGGAGGTGCGGGGAGGGTGTCGTTGGTTCATGGCGTGTGGCATCATTGTGGTGGACGAAAACCTCGAACGGTCTCCGCGAGTGGGGCCCGCACGTTACCCGAACTTGCCAAGCACTCTTGCGAAAAAAAGGAAAAGCGTCCGGTGCTGCGCCGCATCGCACTTTGCCTCGCCTTGACTATGGGCGACTATGATACTGAGCACAACATCCGAGCAATCCCACGAGATTCATTCCATAGATCGTCGTCTTGCGCCCCAACGTTCCAGGAAGCTTCCTGTGCATGTGCGCTCGACGGTGGAAACGGGGTCACTTCTCAATTGACACGACTCAACGTCCGTCCAACTCATGACATCTCGAGGGTGCAGGCAACGACGCTGCTAAACTTCTAATGTTCTAATACTTCCATGCCTGCAGTAGTACCGCACCACCGCCCTCGAACGTTGGAACCCATCAACAATGTGACACCCCTCACGACGTTGGACCCTGAGCGTCCGTCGTACATATTTTTGGCCAGGACGCATGTATGACAGGGTTCCCAAATCGCGCACAAGAACGAACGGAGACGTCAAGCCAGTCCCGTCTGCCATGATGTCGATGTGATCTTCACCACATGTTGTGTTTGCAGGCCATTTCATAGATGGGCCGCGATATGAACGCATCGTGGGTAAAAGAAAAAAAAAATACAGCATTTCAAACGAGTTTTCGAGCTCATTTTGACCAAATCGTGTCGACTTCTGATCCGATCTGCCAACTTACACGAAGCCTCAAAGGGTAAAAAATGTTGGGCCTGGGCTCGCCCCTTTGCTTGTACAACATCACCTCGGATACCTGACATCGTCGTGTCACTTCTGCACCGCAAGGTTTGCAGGCAAACTGGGTCCGGACCATACCCCAATGGGTTTTTTTTCCTTTATCATAATCAGGGCCACGGCTCGATCATCCGTTTACGAGGTCAGGTTTGAAAGACTCCAAGGTAACCCGCTCCCAACCGAGTTGAAACCAATACAATTAGACGAAAAAAGGCTGACATCTCGGTTTTTCAGACCTGAACGACCGCCAAGGAAATATCGCAGCCTTATCGCTCCTTCGCATAACGTTTTATGAAGGCACCTTCCGCCCTTCGACACCTTGCGAGCCCGTCGTGTGAACACGCGGAACGACACGTCTCGATTAGATAGTGGCGTATCCTGAAACACAACGGTCACCTTGCCCTCAAAGCCAGATGCGTCGGATTCACAGGCAGGTCTACGAAGCGCATTACCATCGAACTCCGCTATGACGGTGGGTGGATGACCAATTTGGCTGCGATCGATGGCGCCGGTGATCGCCCAGGGATGACGCGCCTGCGTCCTAAGAATAGCTACAAGGTTTTGGTACTAGTCCTTATCCCAGTCAAGGAGATCGATCACCGTCCAATGAGGATCCACCATACCATCTATACATATTCGCCGGTTCTCAGGCGAAATTGGCAACAACTTGAGGACGGACTCCCAGGCATAGGATTCTAAATCCTGCCCGTGAGTACATTTCGACCAGCCCGCTCAGCCACGGGACGTGCGCGCTCGTAAATGAAACTCTGTTTCCATTTTTAAGGCGTTTCTGTTGAGTTCCGTTTGGAGCTGTCGCGCCACAGGTGTTTGTTTGTGCTAGCTTAGCTAGGGTGCCTTCAAGTCGACAAGCCAGGCGGCTGGAGGTGCGGTACCGCGCCTAAATATGTATCGGCACTCTGAAATCGCCGACCCTGTTCTAAACAGAGTGGAGTGAGATCCCAGAGCTTGTATCCGGTAACGAACCTGGAAAGCGGGCGACGTATCGTGGCATGGACGGACAAGCACAAGGTGGTGTGCGAGAACGCCTCGTGATGAGAAACGCCGACGACGGCCATAGTGCCCACGTTTGCACGCCCAGTCCATGATGCGTAACCGCCCGTGAGAGTCGGTCGACGTGTGGGTTCGCGAGTGAACTGCCCTCCCTCCCTCTCGTTTCCACACCCAGCGCGCGTGGGGGCGACAAGGTGCACAACGCGCACGCGCTCACTGGCTCGGAGAACCGCGGTCCTCTGACCTGTGTTGCTCGAAAACCTCGAGACGCGGCCTGTGACACACGTCCGAAAAAGGCGCAAAAGACCAAGTGGCTGACGTCGCCGCCACCCCCGCCTCGAGGCGTGCACGCCGTCACTATTCCTATTCTTGCTGCACCCTCCAGGATCTAGGACATGAATACGACGCACGACAGCACGACGTACAGCGCGATGCCATCGGGTGGCTCTGGGGTCACATCAAGGCATCAAGGTCTGCCACATTAACTGATCATCTCCGCTGTTTACCTTTGAGGGGGTGTTAGGGACCTGAGCGTTCACATATCGCGGGGGCGGTGCACCACGATCTTTCGCATGCACGTGCCAGTACGCCGCGTCCAGGGACGTCGCCGGTTGGGGTCCAGCGCGACGGTTTTCAGTGACTTGTGGGGGTGTCAACGCAAGTGATGCAAGTGCGATGAGGGGATGTGTGGGGCGAAGAGGCAGGGAATGAACGTCAACAATCGTCGAGCGAATTCAGTGGTCTGTACATGTGAAACGAGAGAGAGGATGTACGCTCCCACCTAGTCCCACCGGTGAGCCTGCATACACGTCGGTTGAGGGCCTGCTGCCGTTCGCGTCCACGTTTATCGATACGTATTTGGAACTACCGCTGGAATACAGATCGCAGAACCAGTCACATCGTGTAAGAATGGCTCGAGGGCTATTTCAGATGAGGAAATGCCATCCGTTTTTTTCACGAACGATCAAGAAGAGAAGCAGACCACGTCGTGTAATTGTCCGTCGTGTCGCTAAAACGAGATCCGAGCTTGTGGTCGAAAGGGGGCTGCAGAAGAGGCGACAAGGGCTGTGGAGATGGTTACATAGTACTCGAGTCGCGCAACCTCGGTGAGAGTGGCGTGTTCGCTAGCACACACACCATTTCGTCCCCACAATCGATGGGAATCGCAACGCGTAGGCGATCCGGTGTTCTCTTCGGTTGCACCTCGGACGACGCGGTCGTAGCAGAATTGGGAAAAAATGCGAACGAGGACGATGTAAATATGACGGCCTCTTCCTGTCAACACAACCCTTGTGGTGGGGTCGACAAGTTTCATGATATTGTGGTTGTTCTCACAGACCCTCCAGCGTACGCTCTCACACCACGGCGATCACCCTAGGGACACCATTATGTACATACATACGTCCGTCCGCTGGGATGGTGGAACGCCTTGTGAATACGACGCAAAAGCCGATCATGCGTTATGCCAGCCTATCACACTGGCAGGGCTACCAGATTGACGTCGGGAAAAAAAAAAAGCCCCGATACAGCCCGTCCATCTGTAAATTTACTGCAGATAGCTCGATACGATGCGATCATGATAACTGGCAGGACACAATAAGAGCGTCGTGGAAAAAAAAAAGGAAGAACGCCTTTGCAGCGGTCTTGTTCGCAGACGGTCATCGATCCGCCCGTCCATGTGGGTTGGATGAAAATACGCACGCCTCACCAACGGTATTAAGCAGAAGAACAGGGGCGAAATGAACGGCGACGTAGCACCGATCAGGTGGGTGATGCGAGTGCGCGGGATCCCCAAGGCTAGGCTATGTAGAGTTCAGATACCCCGTTTACGGCAGACCGTTCGATGTAAACTGCCAACGCCCCGGTCTCGGGCAGGGTATTACCGGATGGGTATGTGCAGGTTTGGGGAAATGCTAGACGCTCAGAGGTCAGCTCCACTGGACAGGTACTGTAGACTGAGGCAGTGAACCACACTGCCACGTCGGAACCGTTTCTGTCCAGGGACATGTTCAATAGTTCAGATTGCCGGGGTTGATCAGGAGGTATACAAAATACACGGCTGAAATGTCAGGTCGGGTCAACCCTTGGCAAAGCCCGTGCTCGCCGTGGGAGGGAGAACGAGAAAAGAGAAGCCCGGCGGCTTGCGCCAAAGTTTCGGTTCGTCCCACAGCAAAATACTGCACGGATGGTGGCTTTCCCATGTTGCTCCGGACGGCTGGATATGTGGCACAGTGATTCCGATCGTACCAGTTGGCCAGCAGCCAACGCCAAGCATTGCCACAGTGTGGTCCATTGTCCCTCGAAGAATTTGAACGTGCAACGACCCTTGCGACAAGGGAAACGGAAGAAGTAGTGGATTAATATGGTATAATTAAGGTGGAACTAGGATCAGATAATGTACAAGCGATGAATGCAACCCTTGAACTTCGCCAGCCTGATACACAGTATGAGAAATGTATGTACGGTAGTCAAGTGCGAAATAGTCGTGCGTTATCGTACAACGATGCAAATGGTGTAACGATGATCGTCAAATGAGAAGAGACAAGTGGGGCCAAAGTGCAAGGGTCACTCGAAATCGTATTCGACGGCGACACGGCATGCTTCAGGGATATTTGGGGTGCAGCCGTGTTCCCGCAAGTCCGAGGGGGATGGGAAGAGGGTATCACAAGCGGGACAAGGGTGCCCCGTGAGCCTGGATATACTGTGGCCGTCGCGCGAACGCGAGCGTTTCGAGGTATGCGAGACCTGGTGGAGAGGTAAGCGGGCTGCGGCACAGCGCAAGCGAGAAAGGACGCACAGCATCGTCATCTGTCTGATGTGGATTCGACTTTCGTTTGAGTGACGGTGGCCGTGCGTCAGCGGGCGCGTCAGAGGGCGATGGCGGTGCGGGTTGGGCGGACGCACCGGAGAGGGTGCAGGTCGCTTTGACAAAGGCATCTCTCCAGGCGTGCACGCGCTTCATGCGCGTGTTGTAGGTGTCGTCCGTCCAGGGGAGGGGCTCGCGGTCATGGGATGAGTCGTCTGGGGTGATGATGGAGGAGCAATACGAGGTGGCGTCCTCGTCCGAGTCGGATGTGGATGGACAGGAGGAGGCGGAGGACGAGCCGGCGGAGGAGGAGGGTATGACGGAGGATATGCAGCGGGGTGGGGGCGTCGCCTCGACGAGCTGGATGATCTGTATTGTGTGGGGCTGGCAGAGGTAGAGATGGCCGGGGTTCTGTTTTACGGGCTCGCAGTCGAGCATGTGTACGAGGGACGCGGAGGAGGGATGGAACATGATAGCGGGCCTGTGGGGGGGAAAAAGGGCATGGCGAGCGAATTTTATATCTGCCACGCGAGCCAACTCGACGCTGTCGAAACCCATGAGAAAGTCTGCGTTGGAGATCTAACCCGAATTCCCTTTCTCGGCACCACCACAGATCTCAGATCCACCCACTCCATTTCTGTCGGCGCACCAAACATTCACACTCCGGACAAGTCACGTGTCACATCAAGCCTTCCATATTCCCTTTTTCGGGTGCCCGTTCCCACTCCTTGCTCGCGCTTTCCCATCCGCCTCCATTCCGACATTTCACGTCCTTCTCTGCCATCCCACCAATAGAGTACTGTTCGGATCCATGCTGTTTGCCAAGACAACCTCACAGTGTCATACAACAGTAAAAATGAGTGAGAGAAACGTGAACAAAAGGGTAGCTTTTTTTGTCCCGCCTGACCCTGTCGTGCCGTCAAGGTCGCATCGGTGCAAGCCACGCTTCTGCCGCCTCAAACTGGTCAATCAGCTCGCGCAACACAGCACCCTCCGAGTGAAGCTGCCTCATGGCAGTCAACGCCTGCAAACGTTGGGCACATGTCAGCCTCAAGTCGACCCTAATCATCATGCGCCTTACAATGTCCCAGAACCGGAATCCCCGTTCCACTTCTTGTTTCGGGTACTTCACCCCTGGGAACGTCTCTTCGCAAATCTCGAGTGCCATTTGCTTGCATTCCTTCACCCCTTCTGCGTTCGGGTCTCGTACCCTTGTTTGGTTGTTCAGGTGCGTGAGCGTGTCCAAGTACACCTTGGCGAGCACCCCAAATCCAGTGTTCACGTCCGCCTGAAAGGGAAGTGACATGGTTATATCAAGCAAATCGTCCCGCGCCCTTCGTGCATCATTCCGAAGCAGCATGTTTAACGTCGTCACCTCCAGCAACGTGCGTAGTGCCCGCGTCAGAGATCGAACGAACGAGTTAAACACCAGCAGTTCACGTGACAACGGAGCGGACCATGCCTGTGGCTGTAAAACATATCCCCGTCAGGATGACGCCTGCACGTTCGCATCCGCTTGCTCACCTTAAAGTTCAGAGGTACAATGCTCAGCACTCTCATCACGAGCAGCATACATGATTTCTCATCGTCTGCAATGGACACGCTCAGACACGTCAACAACCCAGCAACGTGAGAGCATCTCCTCTTACCGGTACCGAAACTTGGCCCGCCGCTGAAAGCACGCCCTGACCACAAGTGTCCGTGCATCACTCCCGCTCTCACTAGTTCCAGGAATAAGTATAGTGGCTCTTGAAACTTGTCGTTTAGGCGCGCTTGTTTGATTGCTGTATACATCGCTCTTGCCAACGGTGAGTGCATGTGAGAGTTCAACAGGAACCTGCAGTTCCAGTCTATCGGTTCGTGCTCACTCATCCATCGGGCAGACGGTCACTCACCCTCTCAGTTCAAGGAATCGCCAGATCACGTTCGCTACCACCTCGTCCTTCTTGTCCAGCTGACCAGTCGGGAGATTCGTCTTGCCCTTGGTCCGTTGCGCAAGCTTTTCCGATGCCGTCGCACCCAGGCATAATACGAAATCGATCGTCGACGACTAGATAATGTCACATGTCAGTGTTAAGCGCAACGGCACCAATAAACTACTCACGTTCTGTCGTCTCAGCTCCTCCTCTACGATCGCGTAGCTAACGTTCCAGCCTGCTACACGTTCCGCGAGTTGCACGGTCTGTGCCGAGTTGTGTTGTACGGGCTTTTGGCCATGTGGGGCGGTGTTGTCGAACCAGAAAATTCCCGTCACCTTTCGGTTGTTCCAAAACGTATGTGCTACACTGCTTATCAGCGCAAGCGCCGTCGCACGTGGACCAGTCTGGCCATCGGTAATGACCTCTTTGACAAACCGTCTATACTCCGTGGTATCGCCGTTGTCAAGGGGTGGCGGTTCGACGACCTGACCACTCGTCAACCAAACGAGCGCTTGGGGACCCAAGAGACCTCGAGACAAATAGAAGTAGACTTCGTCTGGTAGCCGATGAGTAAAGATCTCGTGCAGGTCCGAGGGAATGTCTGCTGCGGTCGGATGGTGGGGATGGTGATTCGGGTGACCATGGGCAGGAGGGGTAGTGATAGCGAGAGGAAGCGGCACGACCGTCCCTTCGGATGAAAACACCAGAGAATACTTGATCATGGAACGCGTCCGAGCATACTGATCCGCGTATTGTGTCGATTTGACGCCGTGGTGCTCTGCAAACGCGGTCACCGCGGCATGTCCAGACTTGTAGTACTTGACCATGTCGACGGTGGCTTTGAGTGCTTGGTCGTGCATGTTCGGGGGGAAAGTTGGGGAGTGATCAAACCCGACCAAAATTCCAATGTCGAGAAATTGGTCTTCGGTGACTCCCAAGTCATTCAAGATGGAGCGCTTCGAGGTAAAGGTGAACGACGGGGTGCCAGAAATAAGATCCAGAGAGGTGATCAGTTTGTCCACCCCCGGATAGAGCAAGGTATCGGTCGGACCATAGATTGCGTGGATATATGACTTTGGGTGTCGGAGGAGATAGATCAACTTTGTGGGAGGTTAAGTGTGGTCCATGGAAAGCCGTGCATACGAGAACTCACCTGTGCCCAAGCTACGTATGGCGCGACAATAAACTCGACATTTCGATGCCTAAAGATACGGAGAACCATGCGCCAGAGATCCCATTGGGCAAGGCCACTACGGCCTTCGAACAACTTGATGGCGGCCTCCTCCTGACCAGCTTCGTACTTGGTCCATGCCTCTCTCCTATCTCTACAAACCTCATGGTATTCGGCCTGATGTTGTTGGTATTGTTTCCATCGTTTGGCAGGAAGCAACCCAGGAAAGACGAAGACTGGTTTGATGTGAAGTTTTTCGAGCGCGCGAAGATCGGCCTCGATGCGTTGGGTTAGGGCGAGAGGAAGACCGCCCGTAGCGGCGAGAAGGGGTTCGCGCGAGGGAGGGTTATCGGTGAGCTGTTGCAAGTAGTAGGACGCATCAATCCCAAGACGCGAGTCCGACAAGACGCTGAGAGAAAATGTTTGCAAGTGCTTCCGCTCGGCGAGGTAGTCTACGACAGACCGTCAGTCGTTCGTCGACCCCCCAAATATCAAAAATGAAAAACCGTGTTTCACGCTCACTTTCGAGGTGTTTGATGGGCATGGTCGGTCAGTCAACTCAACCACAACGCCAAAACTTTGGACTTGGACAACGTTGCACACGCCCCGGGGGAGCCAATTTTCGATTACGTAATTGAAGGTATTCTCCCATCTCTTAGTCGGATCCACCTAGATCATACTTGCACTCGTTTCTGAGTACTTCAATGCACCCCAGTTATTCCCATACGAATTGGCCAAGGCTTTCTATCTCCGTTTCGTGCTGAAGATGGAAACGCGGGGATCTGCAGCTCAAATCCGCAGTGTTCACACTGGTTGCGATGAAGCTCGATGACCGCCTAAGAGCTGTGGTTGACTGACAAACTTGCCGAGTGGCCGTTGGTGTTTTCTCCCACTCGGTCAAACGGTGTATGTACATAACAAGCCACGACGTGGCTCACGTACGTTGCGTTCCGCGAGATCTCCTGTGAGTATCTCGCACCTCGCAAAGTTTAATGCCGCGCCTGCAAGTCGGACCTCACGACACACTTGTCCTGCCGTGAGCCATCAGCGCGGCTATACAGCTCAGTATCTACCCGACATTGGTTCGAACAACTTTAATTCTGATGCTTCTCACACTTTTTGTTCACGTTTCCAATCTCAGGACGTTTCAGCGTAATTTTCCAGCTGGTCCTGTGCTGCCTTCCTCGTGAATAGTCGTTCGTGACACCACCCGTCGCATCGCGGGACAGCCTCATCGCCGTCAAAGATCATGGCCCTCTTTTCCTGATTCAAGTCGATCTTCAATTAAGACCTGCTCTCACTCGAGGTACCAAGCGACGTCGACACTTGGCAGGTACATTGCTAAATGGTCCATTCGACGTGTCCTCTTCTCGCTTTCTGGCGTAGTGCGTCGCGACCTCGCTGCTTTTTTCGCATCACCACTTACTAGATCCTCTCCCACTACTTTGGGTTTTGACGCGCCGGCCATCATGAGAACGAATCACATCCGTTTACGGCTGATGACACCTCCCCCGCGCCATTCATCTAACCAAATTTGATATATTTTCTGCATGGCCTCCGTACACCTAATTGGCATCCGTGCAATGTTCGCTTCCGTTGCCCCTCGTTCTGACTTCGAAGCTAATTTGGTCTGTCTTCCGGACATTAGCCCATCAAGACATGTTTCAGGTCCAATCCTGCGATAATCCTGGCTCTATTTCTCCGCGTTGCACCTTCACATCCAATTAGACGTGAGATCCGAGTGCCTGGGTTAACCACATGCGACGTTAGCCACCGAGCGGGGGAATGCACAGGACCTGATGATGTTTTTTGAAGTCGCGTGTCGTTCAATCATAGGACAGACAGCACAGGCGAGGGACATGTTACGTTATTCTAGAAATGATTTTCAATTCTCAAGAATGAGATCTCAAATTTCCCCAAACCGTTCGCACCCACGATGTTTTCGTCGAGCACTTGTCTATCTGACGGGTTTGCGCGCAACCACAAGATACTGGATCCTCCACCTTAGGTAATGGTATTGCCTGGCGAACGTGATCTCGGAGCTTCCAAGCCTTCGTGAACATGCATGAGAAATGGCCCCGACCAGATCAGGTCATGGTGGTCCATATACATACAAGGTTTCGAACTTTGATCGGAGGGATGATACTGCGCCTGTCCGTCAGCTCGTGATTCCATACAAACGCCACAGGCAACGATCATTTCAGCTTCTATGAGGCAAAGCGGTCTCAGCTGCCGTCTTTGACGCATCCCGAAGGGGCTTCTCGAGTTCTCCAATACAAACATTGAGTGTTCATATCGACCTTCGACTCCCATGCAAACACCACAACCACCATCATGACGCACAAATGATCCAAAGAGTATGTCATAGGAACAGGGCTCGAGCGATCACATTGCAAAACATGTCTTTTTGCAGAATTTTGGGCCAGTCAACTCCGCTACCCGTACCCCACTCTCCCGCGAGGGGACGAAAATCACAAGCGATGCTCGTAACGCGCTGTGTAGTTGGTTGCCAAATACTCGGTGCGACCTCCTCACGGATTCCCCCATCACACGTGAGCCTCTCGTCATCATGGGGACTGCTGGGGTGTGTTGCATATCTGATAAGACTGTCTCACATGTAATATCACGATGGCATCTCTGCGAAAACCTGACCAGATGATCGCTCTGCGCCGAACAGACATGGATAAAGGCAGGCCCCCGAGATCAGGGCTTGTATGACAACGAAAAAGGTCTCAAAATGCTAAGCGAACCCGCGTAGCGTTGCTCGCGGCAAGCGACTGTCGGGGTCGTTTCGTGCCTCCGAATGCAGCGGGCGCGATTCCGTTCGTGGAGACCGTGGGTTGGTACGCCCTCATCCTGCCCTATCGAGTTAGCACTAACCTATCCTGCCCCATCGCAAATTGAAATTCGGATGGAGTGACAAGGTGTGTGTAGGGACGTTTCCATCTTCTTCCCTCGTTCTCGTTACTTCACGTACGGTCGTTGCTCGTCCCCAGCGACCAAGTGGGGGAGAAAACGTGGACGAAGGCTTGCCGGCGTGGGTGCGTGTTTACTTGGGTTGCCATCGTCGCGCGAAGTGCACTAGGCTAGAACCCTCGCGTGAGCAGCCGGCGTGGCGCGTAGGCGAAGTGCTGAGAAATGTTGATATGTTCTCTACCTGAATGGTAACAACGTGCGCCGAGGAATTTGAATGATCGAAGTGCCCTAATTTCAGAGTCGGGGATGGCACTGGAGCTGCGCCTGGTCCCTGCCTGTCAACATCAAACGGTCAACTAAGCGCCATACGCGAATGAAACGGTTGACCGTGATTTAGGATCGATGATCGATGACACTAGGTTCGAGGTCAAACAATTAAACGTGGCATGCTCCAGGCTATGATTGCGGATGCGGTAAACCAACGTCAATGGTGGCGACCTATCACGGTGGGTCTGGACCATTCGAACACAGCTCAGCTGGAAGTGTGTTGTGATAGGGTTGGATGACGACAGATGGGAGATGCGGTACGCTCAGAGGCGCACAGTTAATTTTTCATGACTCCCTAGTTGGGTCAGCTGAAACAACAGCTGTCGATGTCACGATGAGGCTGAAGCTGATCACGACATATGACAATAGCATGTCCAGAAAGGGGGGTTGTGTCGGACGAGTATGTCTGGACGAAACAGGAAGTCATGCCACTGGAACAACTACGTACGTGTAAGCTGAACGTTTTGGTTGACGATCACAGTTACCCGCGGCCCATAGACTTGCTGAAAGGTGCAACGATTTTATGATTAAGCATAGTCATCGGAATTTGGAGTTCGCTGCTGCCTGATAAGATATTCTCACGAGACTACTTAAGTGGAACTCCTTCCAGGACTCTCCTTGGGTGATGATGATATGGACAATCACCAGTATCCAGTGTTCAGGTAAACTTCTTGTTCCTATGCCCCAGCCCGCGCTTCCTTATACCCCCAGAATTCGCTTTGCATTTGCATGGTCCCACGTCCCTACTTCCGCCACCGACCCTCGGAACCTGAGGTCGTCAAATCTCAAACACTCTCACTTGTCATGCTCCCAATGCGGATTTGGACGTGAACCAAAGTGAATTGGCAGGCCGTCAAATAAATGCCTCGGTCGGTTAGAACGGCACACCGTCGACCCCGTATCTGTCCGTATCAACTCCAGTCTCCAGACGGCGAGGCGTAATCATTGCGCAATGCAAAGGCTGGCTGACATGCTAATCTCGCTGCAAGTTAGTTTCTTTGTTGCCCCTCCCATCACAGACGTCGAACTGTTCATGTGAGAAGATGTTGCGACAGATGGGTTCATTATGTTCGGGCACTAGGGCCTCTTCATCTTGAATTGGTGCGCTCCCATATTCCACTTGGCTTGCGGAGCGTTCCAACGTTTTTGGGGATGTTGCTCATGGAACAGATTCTTCAGTGATCAGGCCATGATAGTTGTCCGCATTCCTCGATGTGGCCAATACACTCTGAGATGTCTCGATCTGTTGATCTTGCCATCGGGCTCGAAGAGCCAGAAAGCATATTCAGCGGGGTATTACTCCGGTGATCATCAATCGCATTTTGGGTCCACCACATCAAGTACAAGAACAATCTGGACGTGTCACCATTACAAGAGGGTCTCATTTGATAACAGCTAGATCACATTGGAGTCGACTCTCACGTGAAATAGAGAACCTCATAATATTTAACATCACGTGTAAAGTGAGCACTAGTTTCGTCCAGTAACGTGGTCTGGGTGACATTATCTCGGTAGAGTTTGGTGATACTCCTGTCTGGCTGACTTCCAGGTGGAATCCTAGACTCACCTAAGGCTCCTCTGATACATCATCGGGAAGGTTTGGATGCCAGGACTAGAGGATCCGCCTTGTGAAAGCGAGAAAGGTGTTCTATTGTTTCTGTACTGCGACACACTCACTTCATCTACGCCCGCTCGGCTGGTGAGCCCCGGCACTCTCCGCTCCTGAGGGCCTTGCCCTTGGCCCCGTATTGCCACTGCAACGCCACATTGGTCGATCCAGCTTGGGCAAAAAAAAGAGGAAATAAGGACTGACACTAAGGGGGGCCAGTAAAATACTGAAGATATTTGATTTGGATGTATGGGTCAGTATTTTCACCGACACATGATAACTGATTCGTTTTTGAGCACTTTCAGTAGCTCTAGATAACGGAGCCATTTTATCCACAATAACGTAGCGGCGAAGCGCTGACGCCGAGACGTGTGAGTCGTTCCGACTCTCGGCCGCCGAAGTTGCCAAGTTCAGATTCTTGTACACTTGGTGGTGGCGGGTTGCGTCAATATTGATCGTCCTGGTCGCATCATGTGGTTGGTGATTCCCAATCTACTATTATTGCAGTCTTTGACGGATCTAGCAGTAGCCCTTGGTTGCAAATTGTGCCTCTGACAATTCGACCTCAGGTCCTACAAGGGTCCGAATGGCCCGTAGCTCCGTTCGTTAAGACGAACCTATGAATCAACGAACATGTCAAATCCTGCGATCGGCAGTTCACAAGATTGAGTGTGAGGACTCAATCTCGAAATTATATGGTTCCCACAATAACATTCGTGTGTCAAGATAGCGGTCAATTGGCCCGTGTTTGGACATTCATAACCTACTATGACGATTAACAAATGAAGAGCATTTCATATCTGACGCTCACCCAAGCTTGCTGCTTGAAACCATGAACGCTGGTGGTTACTCAGAAATTGGGCTGGCGCCGAGCCTCGACAAAGCTGCAAAGACGATAAGGCATATGCGGAAACAGTGGTTCTGTTTTCGCAAGGCTGCTGTGATCAAATGATTCTTTACTTGTTCTAATCACACCGTTTGACAGCCTTGTACCAAATGACTTATTGATATGGCCGAAGTCAGGGACAATTCATCTGCACATTCATAGGTTGCTGTGATTATGTGGCAGAAAGTGTCACCACTATAAGTATTAGTAGAAACTGTCGTGATTAGCAGCTGACCCCCTTCGACGTGTCCAGGTTGGTCTCCATCTACCGAGGGGATCGTTTCGCTGAATGTCTTGTAGATCTAAGTAACTGGCATGAAGACGCTCCGCGAGATTTTCTATGGCCGTTCGTCCTACGGAACTGCTCCATACTGTTGCTACGATAGCCAATATCGACCCATCTACCATGGGACAGAACAGCGATACGTCAGCCCTACTACCGGCAAGTGCAGACCACTCATCGTCCAGGCGGTCCATCCCAACACTCGGGCTATCGACAGAATCGAGATTGGTGTTGGAGAAAACACCCCAAACGCAAGGAAACTTGCCGTTTGGCTCGTGCTCAACCCTCCGTTCCGACTAGATCGAATCCCTCTTTGGCTAATGCGATGGGCTTAGTTCACGCTCGCGCTCATATGGCCTTCCACGCCGAAGTATACCGGAGTCTACCCTGCCTATTTGTCGAGATACTGGGGACAGCTCTGGGTCTCTCGTTCCCCTCGCGAGTATTCTCTTCGGAGTGCTCGGCTAGGAGCAGAACCCGTTCGCGACATTACGCATTCCACACACCCCCGTCGACTTGTCGTTTATGATTCTGCATCGAAGTCCTGGAGTATCTGCTCCGACCCAAAGAAACTCAAACAACAGAAATACGTCACCATCTCCTACCGACGCAGAGACATCATCCCTGAGGATGCACCTGAGGAAAAGGAAACCGAGTGCAAGGAGAGGTTCATCACGCAGGTCGAAGCCGTCATGGGATCTCTCCGTCAGACCGCTTATTGGGTCGACCTGACGCTGGTAGACAGAGAGAAGAACCAGTCACCAGAAGAGACCGACAAGGATCTGTATCGCATGGCGGATGTTTACCGTGGTGCCGAATTCACACTTATCATGCTCTGCCCCACTTCTGAGATCACGAAAAATGTCCGGGAAGAGGACGCTTGGAAGGCATACGGCGAACGTCTGTGGACTTTTCCAGAGGCTCTGTTGAGTCGAGAGCTGCGGTTCAAGTTCAAGGACGAAGATGTGAGCACCATCACGCTCCATCAGCTCGCGAATCGGGCCTACGCTGACTTCGCGGAGGAGTCTGCGATCATCAATGCGTATGGACTGAGAGATCCACTGGAGAGGTTGGAGAGGCTCTCGCTGCTGAAGTCTGCCCTTTGGCGACGCACCAGCTACACCCTGGAGAGACTCGAAGAGCGTAATGCTAAACAGGAATTCAGGGCAGAGAGGGTGTACGCATTGATGGGGTTCTTCGAGCACCGGATCCATCCTCACTTCCAGGAGACAGAATTGCAAGGACTCGTTCGGCTTTCGATGGCTAATGACAACGACCGTATCGTAGAGCGCATGGTCTCTCTTCTACCTGCTCAGATCCCCAGGATCACTTCCTGGTATGCAGAAGAAGATGAATGGGGAGCAAATTTATGGGACATTGAGCCGGAAATTCAAGTGGTAGGAATGACGGAAGAGGAAGGATTGGTTCTTGGTGGCTGTCGAGCCGCGGCGATCCGGTGGAAAGACTTCCCTCTGGTCGCTTTCGCTATGCGACGCTCATACAAGCGGCTCATTGCCAATTACCTCCCAAATCTTTCCTGGGAACTGCTTATCATTGGGATCTTTCTAGAGGTTGTTAGAGACCGGGCGAGCTAGAGCGTAGGGACGGTAAGTCCTCCAGTCAGATGATAGTAGACTCGTATATTATGTACCTAGAGCGTAGGGACGGTAAGTCCTAGGTACATCAGTATGTGAGGTAACGACAGTGGGTGCGGATGCAGCTTACCTCCAGTCAGATGATAGTAGACTGGAGGGAAGGTGCAGCGCGGTGTAATGTGTAGTAAACGAGCGGTGTCCGTATATGGTAGTTAAGTGAGTGTAGCGTGAAAAATGGTAGTTATGTACGATACGACGGGCTGATCTCCAACAGAGGTGACTTTGGGTCAGCTTCCCTTCGCGCAGGAATTGCCTGGATCATGGGCTCCTCTCGTCGTCGCCGTTATTCTGATGCTGTTCGCACCTCTGCTAGTGGCATATGGGACCTCTGGACGCATAGTGCAGGCACAGCCTTGGCTGGTTGGAGTAAAAGGGTTGATCTCTGCGGATGAAGCTTCGACCCTCATGTACGGAGGCGCGATTTTCGCGCTGCCGAGAACGTCATATACACCCTCCGGTACTCTCCTCTCCCAACCAGAAACGGGCAAGTTTAGACGTGGAGACCCAGTACAACTGGAGGTCATCCGATCTCAAAACTACAGAGCAGGAGAGGACGACGACTTGTATACCCTCATTGACACATTATCGGCTACGATCTATTACTTTCACGCAGCGCGCCCGCCGACGGTGTGCCTGTACACGGGACGGGAGTCGGGAATGGGGAGATTCGTATTGTGCAGCGAAAGATGTCTCAACAATGAACTGCACAAGGAGGCGGTCATAAGGATGCCATGGTATATCAGTCAATCTATGTGTGCGTGCGACTGGGTTGCGCTTAACTGAATAGGTTCGTTGTTTTTCCTTCCTTTCCTTTTTTTGGACAACGATATCAGTCCCTTTTCCTTTCTCTCCTAAAGTTTTTGGGAGATTTGCTACGGAATGCGATGTCTTCTTTTTCCTTGGTTCGTACATTTATGTTGGGTCTATTATTTCTTGTGCTTGCTGTGTCTCACAGCGGTGTTGTGTAAGTTGATGAATTTCGATGAATCTATGGTCGAATTCGTTCAAATGGATAGTCCGTGTACGCCGAGCATGATTTGCAAGACTGAAGGTGGCCTAAGTTTCGTCGAGAAACATGGCATCGGTGACATCATCTTCATAGAGTTTGATGATGCTCCCGTCTGGCTGACCTCCGGGTAGAATCCTGAACTCACCCAAGGTCCCTCTGATACATCCTTGGGAAGGTTGATCGATTTACAGCCATTTTCAAAAGTCTGCGGAAAAGTGAACGTCAAAAGTTTGTCGTCGGGAAGTGCCGGACAAAGACCCCAGAAGTAGCCCTAGTAAATTTGTAGTCCGACGTGTCCGCTTGCCACCCATCCTGCCCGTCCAGCTTCGAACAAAGATGGGCAGGGCGGGCGACAAGCAGTGGGGCTCGAAACGACGACGACAGCGACAACGACAACGTCTCAAGAATGAGATGGGGATGGGGACCAGGACGACAATGACGATGATGACGGCCACGACGTCTCGAGGTCGGGAGGGCGACGTCGAGGGCGAGGGTGGCGACGCGGGCGACGACCACGGTGGCC
>JBBPKJ010000178.1:0-39097 GCA_038089195.1 Brasilioporus rufonigricans
TCGCAGACGTACAAATTCCTGTCACCGTTTCCGAACTCGCCTATGGTTATCAGGAGCGCGATGGTGCTCAAGACGTCCTTGATGCCCTCGATTACATCAACATCCACATGCTCCCCTTTTTCTCGACCCTTGCCACCACCGGAGCACTCGCGTGGCCACTGGTCGAGACCGACTTGAATTGGTTCATCCAGCATGGTAATGGAAAGAAGATGTACTTTGACGAGGTGAGTCTTTTAGTCTCGGTCGTTTCTTTTCTTTGACCGCTCGTTCTAGAATGGCTGGCCTTCCGTCGCATCTCAGGGTGTTGAACCCAATAGCTTTGCTGCCATCGCTAGCGTCGACAGCGAGCAAGTACGTTACGTCCGTCTCCCCGCAGTGCCCAAACTGATCGGGCGACTGTAGCAATACTACCAGTTGCTCGACGACCACTGCACAGATCTCAAGAACGCTCCCGGCGGCGGTATTGGATGGTTTGCACACATTTACTCTGATAGCCAAGAGCCTGGATATGGAATTTATGACGACAATAGCGTGCCAAAGTTTGACTTTCAGCCTCGCACGTCGTGCTAGGCGAGCATGCAGCATAATCGTTTCGGTCATCGGGATGTCTCAGGAGAAGATCCCTTTTGTTTACTCGGCGTGCTCTTACTCACACTCGTTCAACGGCTTTCAATTATATGTATCCCTAAACACCTGCATAACTAGTGTAT
The DNA here is from genome assembly GCA_038089195.1 of Brasilioporus rufonigricans. Classification (NCBI taxonomy): domain Eukaryota; kingdom Fungi; phylum Basidiomycota; class Agaricomycetes; order Boletales; family Boletaceae; genus Brasilioporus; species Brasilioporus rufonigricans. Next base: position 711 of record JBBPKJ010000178.1, read on the forward strand.
TATTAGTGGCGGTATGGTAGTCTGGTGAATTCACGAATTCATAATGTAGTCGCAAGATCTGCGGATATCTAACACTAATGACACGAGATTACCTTTACAGTGCAATACACTACACATGATCTAACAGACGATTATATGCTCTAGGAATAGCACTGTTAACCATACCACTTGTCGCCGATCCTGGTCTTCGCAGGGGGACGCTGGGGAATCTGTGACTCGGTGATGTTCCAGACTTCTATGGCGCGCTGGATGATGATCTGAATTCGATCGTGTGGTACTCAAGCGGTTCAGGGACTTTACCTTCCAAGTGACCATGTCGAATTCCATGACAATCTGGCGAGCATGGACGCCCGCAGCTCTTTCGTCCATGGTCGGCTGTTCGCAGAGCACTAGCGACATTCTTAAATCATGCCTAGGCGAAACAGATGTTCATTACGTACTGATGATAGGTTCACCGTCTTCGTCGATCTCGAATGCACATTCTCCGTCACGGATGACAAACGAGAGATAAAATAGATTTTCCACAGACTGCGCAAAGTCGTTTGGGTTTACGATGAATTTGAACAAGTTGATACGGCCGGTAGTTTCGAGAATATCTTTGATCTGAGACTCTTGTTAGCGACCCGGCTGCAAACCCCTAGAATCCAACGCACTTTGAGGACGTTCTTGGTTGTTTCGTTTTCGGACCTCTTGATATCGTCTTCCCTGATTTCTTGAGGCCGACGTTCTTCCTCTTGGACTTTCTCCTGCCTCTGACGCTTGATCGGGGCCCGTTTTTTCTGTTCTAGCGAAAGAGGGCCCAACCTGGGAGTCGTTCAGCACCACAGACGAGCAGAACTGGGAGGCGGGTACATGAAGCTGGTAACAGGGGCTCGTCTGCTTTTTGCGAGGGCTTTTCGACCAATCTTGTCCCAGTCAAGGGGGCCTTCCTCCGGATCGTCGCCCTCTTCGTCTTCGTCTTCGAACCGCTGTCTGCCACCCATAAAAGTGATGAGTTTCGACACAAAGTCGTCCATGTCGAATGCGGCCGAGCCCAGTTTCATGGCGCGCGCCTTTTGTGCACCGATGTTGGACACATTTCGGAGGACCGTCGAGTCGAGCGTCGCTTCCGTCGGGTTCTTGACTGTGCGAGGGACGCTCAAGGGGTGAGACGGCACAACAGCACCGCGATGCACACCTTTTGAAAACAACTCGTCCGCCTGCGCGACCTGTCCCGCGAGATCGTCCACGTCATGGTCCTGCGGTCGCATGTGCTCTGGATCGCGTCGGTGCGCGTGCCAGCACTAACGCGGTCGGACGCACCTGCGGTCTTTTTCTCGAGCATACGGTATTTCTTGCGGACTTGGCGTTTTTCTGCGGCATCCTGGTCTGGGTCGTACGCGGGGCTGTCTGGGTCCATGTTGGCGGGGACCAAGGGCGCCATCACGTGCTAATTGGCGCGTCGCGTTCATGCAAACAGGGACAAACACACGTGTAGGTCCGGGGCACTTTGTCCGTCGCGCCAACGTCTTCGAACACTAGACTAGACATGTCAGCCCACGCAATAGACGTGAGTATGTCCCCTATCTCTCGACGTCCCGCTCATAGCAGCCTCTGCAGTACAGCAGAAGCACGCGCGCAGTGTGCAAGGGCCCCGTCCCGTGCACAGGATCTTCAATCCCAGTGGGCAGTCTCAGGTACGGCCAGATCGTCAGGACCGAATTCGGTGAAACCGTCTCCTGGCGACATTGGTGAGAGAACATCTCGGCAACACGCCTGTGAAAAGGAAGCTGATAGAGCGGCATCAGGGGTTGCGTCACGCCAGACATCTTGCGCGTGCTTGCCGTCACCGACTTGGGTGGCATCGCTGGGTTCAACAGCATTAGGTGTGCATTGCGTCATCGTTTTTTCTTCTTTTTACTGGACGTTTGATGGTGTCGCAGATTCGAGGACCAGCAAAAGGTGAGGCGCGCCATAGCGGTTCAGTTCGTCGCTCCTGCAGACGTGCCTGCGACCGCAAAAGTAGCTGCACCTGCTCTCATGATGCCTGGTGCGTCTATGCCCGGGCCATCCTCCAGTGCACTCGCGGGACAGAAACGAAAGTACCGGGACGATGTCGTCGAGACTTCTCGGTCACTCGGTCAGACGAGTATTCCAAATGCCAATGGTGCAAAAGGCGCATATGGATCACTGGGTGACGAAGACGAAGACGTTGGGCTCATCGAGCCGGAACCGGTAGATGAGCTCTACTGTGTCACGAAGACCAGTATAGTGGGCATACAGTACTACAAGGGTCTGTGCTTTGGTACATCGAATCAGGTTTTGTCGTGCTTACCCTATGTGCAGGTCTCGTTGCGCCCGGAGAACACGTCGGGCTACTCAGGGAGCCGCACAATCCATATGACAGGTAAGGTGCAGGATGGCGTCTTTACCGTCATTTTACTCACAACGAATTCTGCAAGGAATGCGATTCAGGTCATGAACATCGGCGGGGCTCAAGTAGGACATATCCCAAAAGCCGTCGCAGCAAAGCTAGCCCTTCTTCTCGATCAGAAGCTGGTTACGGTGGAGGGTGTCATGCACCAGGGAAACCGTATGGCTCTCGCTATACGTTTACGTGTCGTGAACTGAACCTTTTTCAGTGGGTGGTGGTGGTGGCTATTCATTGTCTATGTAAGCACAATCTAGTTTTCTTAGTGTCACGCTTATCTCCATGAACGCTAGGTCGTTGTACATCTATGGACCATCCGACAAACGAGATATCCTAGAGCCGAGACTTGTCTGGGCTACACCTGGACAGCGGGGTTTCCCATCACGGGCAAGTGGTGGTGTCCCAGGGGGGTCATCTACAGCTGCTGCCGCTGGAGGAGCGTACGCAGCTGCGCTTGCGGCAGCAATGGGGATGCCCGGCCCTAGCCAGGCTTATGGGGTGTCAAGTGCCCAAAGTGAAGCACAGCAAGAGGCGATCAGAAAGCAGAGCGAGGCATTTGCCAGGGCCGCAGAGCTCAAGGAAATGCTGAGCGGCCTCGAGAGAGTCGATGACGAAGACCGTCGTGCATCATTGCTCGATACACTTTGCTCAACGGTTGACCTCATGAATCTTCCTGAGCATCCGAATCCGCCTGGCACCGCTAGCGGGGAATTGGTTGTGGACTTGTTGAAACATCAGGTAAGACTTCGTTCCGCAGTCACAGTTGCATACTGACACGCATGTGAACCTTAGAAACAAGCCCTTCAGTGGTGTATTGGCCATGAGTATCCCAAGTTGCCTATCAAGGAGGAAGATAGCCCAGTCCAGTTCTGGCAGTATAGGAAAGCGAGCGACAGGGTATGTTGTCACGAACAGATATCAAACCTACGTACTAATCGTTGCCAGCCATACTATTTCAACCGTTGGTCTGATTTGGTTGGTATCTATCAAGGTGCTTGACTCTTTTGTTCTAGTTGCCACCAAGAGTCCGCAGGGCATCAGCACCCCTCCAATGCTTGGTAGAGGCGCCTTAGTAGCCGACAGTATGGGCTTAGTATGAGATGGAGTCCACAAAAAAAGCGAATAATAATGACATTTTTGTAGGGTAAAACGCTCACGATGCTTTCTCTCATCCTGGCAACGAAGAAGGATGTCCCCAAGGGATACTGCAACAGTACCCTCATCGGTTTGTGATGATGTGACGATGTACGCTCTCGTCTGCTCATTCTCTTTGTTGATGACAGTCGCCCCGCTCTCTGTAATCTCAAATTGGGAAAAACAGATCGACGAGCACTGCGTCAGAGGTGCCTTGTCTGCCTGTGTTTATTACGGTACCTCTCGCAACATGACACCCCAACAACTGATGACGCGTGATGTGGTGATCACCACATACCAGGTCGTTGTGGGCGACTGCGATTTCAGTATCGTGACGCAGAATGGTGTAGAAGGAGAGGGTCCTGCAAAAAAGAAGAGAAAGCATGGTACAGGTTTGTTTGGCGTGAAATGGAAGGTACGTGTGTGACAATTCGTTGAGCCTTTTGGCAAGCTAAAGTGAGGGATGGTGTTCAGAGAATCATTCTAGATGAAGGTCACAACATCAGGAACTCCAAGACGAAGATGGCTAGGGCGGTGTGCATGCTTACTGCCGAAAGGCGATGGGTGCTTTCTGGAACCCCTATTGTGAGTGGTACACAGTTTGTCCATCCCCATCTAATGACCCTTCCATAGATCAACTCTCCTCAGGTTAGCTGCATTTAACTCGACCTCGCTTTTGTCGTTAATTTCAACAGGATCTTGGCTCTATCCTCACTTTCCTTCAAATCTGCCGCCCACTAGACAATGAAGATTTCTTCAAACGTCTGGTCCTGCGTCCTCTGAAATACGGCGATCCTGCTGGTGCAGAAATACTTCGCGTAAGTTTTGTTCTGTCAGCCAAGAAGCTGTTTTGACCCTCCGCTAGGCCCTGATGAGTCATGTTTGCATTCGAAGGACAAAGGAGGTGAGTCCTCGACTGACGCACTGAAGTATTCCCAGTCCTAATACTATATTGAAGATGCAAGATAGTGAGGGAAATCCTCTCGTACCTCTACCACCGGTAAAGTTTCTCTGTTTACCGTTCCCTTCATCGACTCATTCGTGATTATAGGTCGACATCACCTTGGTCCCTGTGACACTTGGCGAAGAAGCACGAGTAAGTGTTGTTACTAAGTGTATTGTTCCGATCCCGACTATATTTTCCAGAAGCTTTACGATGCTGTCGAACTCATTTCCAGACGGCGAGTCGAAAACCTAGTGAACCAGGTCGGAGGACTGAGCCATGTTGTGGGTGTTACCTTGATCTTGCTATCTTCGGAGCTCACACATATCTAGGTAACTACTAACGTCTTGAGCATGCTTACCCGTCTGCGTCAAATTGCTCTCCATCCAGGACTTGTCCCTCCTGATTACCTGGATCAGCTTGGGGCAAATGAAGACGTCAACCCTGCCCATAGTAGTACCATCCAGATCACACCTGAGCTCAAGGCAAAGTTGGAGACCCTTATTCTCCAAGCGATCGAGGACAACGAAGAATGTCCCATTTGCTTCAATGTGTTGATTGATCCTAGGATTACGTCGTGTACCCACGTCTTCTGCTTAGCCTGGTATGCTCCAGTTTACTTGCTGGTATTTTATTTCGGCTCACTGTAGGTATAGTATATCGGAGGTGATTGCAAGAGATCCAAAGTGTCCTATGGTATGCTGTTTGTTCTCCGTTTCACCCATCGCGTCGCTGATTTGTTCACAGGATCGTCGTCCTCTTACTATGCAGTCTTTGATGGCGCCCTCACCTCCTACGGACCTTACGCAAGCTCCCCTGAGACAAGACATTGATCAGAGCGAACTATGTGCCGGGTCGTCTGCCAAGATCGACCAACTCGTCCACCTTTTGAAGCTGATTCCCAGCGACGCAAAAAGCTTAGTCTTTTCCCAGTTTACTTCATTCTTGGACAAGGTAATTGCATTTTACGACCATGCTCGCATGATTACACTGAGACGCTGAATAGATCGGCGAGGCTCTGGAAGAAAACGGGCAAGTCTGCCAGTTGAATCTCTCGGATATTGTGTTGAATTTGTCTACAGTATCCCGTATGTTCGGTTCGACGGGCAGTTGTCTGCAAGAAAAAGACAGGAGGTGCTGGAGCGGTTCTCTATTCCCCTCGAACCCGATGAATCTCCTGCTCCTGGGGAACCACTTCCATCGGAGTCTACTCGCAGGCGTCAAAGTCAAACTCCATTCTCGCTAGGCGAGGGTGATGAGGACGCCATTGATGGCAAAGACTCGGACTTTGTCGCCGGAAACGACTCTGATGACGACTTTGACGAAGACATCTCGTCCCGCGTCAAGAAGAGCAAGGCGAAGGACAAGAAGAAAGGAAAGGGCAAGGCGAAGGCAATCCCTGCCGCGAAGCGGGTTTTCGATGGCTCTGCCTTCTACGGCGTGAACCCGAAGGTCATGTTGATTTCGCTCAAAGCAGGTGCCTTGGGTCTTAATCTCACCGTTGCCAACCACATCTTCTTGTGAGTGTTGTCCTACTTTGCTGTGCATTTTTTGGATGCTGACGCATTTTATCAGGATGGATCCGTAAGTCATCGTATAACTATTTGTTTCATGTATACTGATCGGTGGTTGTTGGTCTTCCGTTTCATGTATAGATGGTGGCAGGTAACGTGACTGGTCAACTCGTGGCATCTCTTCTGCTGACAATTCTATAGGAAGGTATTGAAAGTCAGGCCATCGATAGATGTAACCGGTAAGCGGAATGCCCTGTCTATCTTGCATGACAGATGCTGATGTACCCTCTAGCATCGGACAGACGAAACCCGTTCACGTATACCAATTGATCGCCGAAAACACGGTCGAATCCAAGGCAAGTCATCTGTTCGATCGTCACAGACCAGTCCTTCTAATGGTGACCCTGTACTCTAGGTGATCGAGATTCAGGAAAAGAAGAAACGTCTGATCCAGCATGTAAGTAGGCTTGCCTACATTGTCGGATAAGGTTAAAAGCAACCGTTTCACAGGCTTTCTCTGGCATTAAACGGACGGAGACGCAGAGAGAGAGAAGAGAAGCTAGGCTTCAAGGTGAGTGGTTACACTCCTGCTATCGGGACCGATTAATCGAACGTGTTTCAGATCTTGTAGAACTGTTTGGGATTCGCGATCGACACAAGTAACGCCGTGAGTCGGATGGCGAAGTTTGCTGGCACCTATGAGTATTGCAGCGCCATCAAAGAGGCCCAAATTCATCGGCATCAGGAAGAGTGGGGAGACGGCAGAAGAGCAACTTATCGAGTGCAGATCTTCTACAGTACATACGATATATTTTCGACGGTATCACAATGTATATGATCCAATTCATGTTGCTGAGAGCGAGACAGGGGATTTCTTAAAATGAAACTGTACAGTTTCGGCAATGACCGTGTGGTGTCGAACCTTAATTCGTTGTAGTGTCGAACAAACAGCGAGCTCGTCCTCGAGGCGTTTTACGCTTGCACTTCAAGACCCTCGATAACATTTCAGAATGGCCACGGTTCAAACACTTCCAAGGGATGTTTCGAGACTTGGCCAAGAAATCAAACTGTTCGGCAAATGGGACACCCAGGAGTAGGCCGTCCATATATACACTGGGAAACTTGGTCATTGATCGTGGTCGTAGCGTCGAAGTCAAAGACATTTCATTGACCGATTACATCCAAGTCCGCCACGCCGTCTACGTCCCTCACACCGCCGGTCGTTATGCCAAGAAGCAATTCAAGAAGGCGCAGATGCCCATCGTCGAGCGTCTCGTCGACAGGTATGTTTGTGCGTCACGTCTGGACGGGGTGCAAGGATCTGAGACGGTCCGTCTGTGGCGCATGTCAGTCTCATGATGAAGGGTCGCAACAACGGCAAGAAGCTGTTGGCCGTTCGCATCGTCGCGCATGCGTTTGAGATCATCCACCTCCTCACAGACCAGAACCCGATTCAGGTGCGTGTGCCTCTGTGTCGAGAAACTCCCGGATCGTCGCGTTTGTTGACGGGCTGGGTACTTAGGTGCTTGTGGATGCGATCGTCAACACGGGTCCTCGGGAAGACTCGACGCGTATCGGTTCGCAGGGTACGGTCCGTCGTCAAGCCGTCGACGTGTCCCCGCTGCGGAGAGTGAACCAGGCGATCGCGCTCCTAACCATCGGTGTAAGCTTCTGCGTTGATCGATGCGTGGGGCGTATTCGGTTCTCACACGGATTTGTGTATACAGACCCGCGAGTCGGCGTTCCGCAACGTCAAGTCGATCGCAGAGTGTCTCGCGGACGAGCTCATCAACGCTGCCAAGGGTTCTTCGAACTCGTATGCCATCAAGGTTAGATACAGTTCCGTCGTGTGTATGATCACAGGTGGACTGACGTGATTCCTTGCGTGCGACAGAAAAAGGACGAGCTCGAACGTGTGGCCAAGTCCAACCGGTGAAAAAAAAAAGAAAGTCGTGCACCCTCTGCGCGCGGGGGAGTCCGAGTTTGCGATACGAGTATGGCTGCACTTTATGGGCTTTTTTTTCATCATGTCTGTTTTCTCTTATTGCACCTGCCCCTCACGAATGCAACCCATGCTTTGATCCATGTATCCTCTTTCGCCGCTCAGCGCACGAGCTTCAAAACACGTTCTTATCTAGGGTGCTCTTTGACAACGTCTGGCGGACCATACGTACATTCGTAATGGGTGCTGCTTCTTCAATTTAACACACACCGGCGAACATCCGGGCGGTGGACGAACATGGTACAATTGGTTGCGAGTTCCTGGCATTTTCCGAGTCTTCCATTCATCGATTCTGGAAAAAAGGAAGCGAAATAATTTTATTAGGGGGGCGGACGTTTCTCCTCGTACCTCTGACGAACTCGTATCCTCATTTGGATGTTCCCGCAATCACGAGATAGGGAAAATGCGTCCAAGCACCTGAACGCTCCCACACGGTCGTTCACACGTTCATACGGACATGTCGCGTTACTTTTTTATACGTCTCCTGCACGTCGGCGGGCCTTGGGTTCGTGCTGGAAAAGTCCACATGACGGACGCTCTCACGTCACTTTGACCCCACACTCCGCCTTCCCCCCTTCTTGGTGTGTACTCGCAAACCAAAGAGCACGTATACCTTTTCGCCGTGAACTTACTCGCTGCGCTCGTTTGGATAGAGCACCTCGCAGCACCTAGTAAGAGGATGCGGTCATATCGCATTGGCCCGACGATCGACGGTAAGTAGCGGTGAGCGCGAGTGCTCATCATCGCCGTTTCAACTGTGTACGTACCTACCCCAAGTTGCCTGGCAGTTCCTATTTTTTTCTCGCTACCAGCATCTTCCTGCATCGCACTTCGAAATCCCAGCCCGTTGGCACCCCAACTCGATGTAGACTGGGCATCATGATGGCGTGCACGCGTCGGTTCCCGGTCGTCGATGATAACTAGTCGGGCTCCGCCCTACGTACGTGCGGGTTTCTTCGAACCTGACGTCCGGACGGCGACTTTATCGACGGTTCCTTCGTGGATCACCGCATCTGAATCTAATGCAGATCGACGTCTATGCCGATGTCGATATGTATGTCATCGACATGCGCCCGTAGCACACGCACGTCTCACGTACATCCGCGCGTACCGCACTTGCCGCATTCGAGGAACGGGTTTGCCGACGTGCACGCGCGAGCCGCGCCGCACCCGTTGTGTACATGCCACCCCTGAAACCGTGAGTGTACTCGAACACCCAAGTCTGAACGGTATCGACGCGTTTCACAGGACGTTCGTCGGTCAGGAGGGAACGTCGTCCCCTGGGCCGTCCCGTGGAAACAACACTTTTTCCACAGGCCTCGCATGGGCACCGTGGACAAGTCGGACGGTGGCAAGCCCCGTCGAGCCCGAGACGATCGATGAGCGCGCGCACTGCCTTGGCGTGCCTGCAGGCATGATATACCGGCTGCCGAAGGCACGTCGATGCTAAGATGATGGATATAGGTGCATCATGGGTGATGAATGCCGAGCCGACGTGCGGCGGTGTACGTACCGACAACGTGCGCCCATCCGTGCCTGGCGGTCTTCAAAGGGGGTGCCACGGGGGAAAATATCAAAAAAAAGTAAATAGCGTGACATGTAGATAAATAAACAACCCCCCGTTCTGAGGGCTTTTTTCATCATCGACGGTCCGGGGGCTTCAGTCCCCGGGTTCCAAGTACCCGACGCCGCTCTCCGGGAGTCCACCACGTATGGAGATCGAGTAGTTGTTGGTACTCGATCTCTCGACCCTTGGCCGCGCCGCACGATAGGCCCCACAAATCTAGCACATAAAACGTACCCCATCTCCAAGGTATCGAGCGTAATATTAAATTCGGACGAGGTTGTGTTATACTCAGGCTACCATACTGTTACATGCTCGAGTAAGAAGGGAAGTTGGATGGTGAGATCTGATGAGCATGACGCTATGGCACCTAATCCTTGAACATGAGATACTCAGCCACTCAATAATGAGGGGAAATGTATGGCAGTTTTATGGGTTTGAAACAAATGCAGAGTACATTGAAGTCTGAAGAGGAAATCTGTGGCAGTACCAGTGGTACTAGTAGTGCACCTCAAGTTACTTTTGTAGAATATTCTGTGAGATTATGGTCCTTACGAGTTCAGCAATAGTACCCCCCATAGGCAGTGACAGAACAGTGACAAGAGCCTTTGTTTACAAGCAGCCCACTGTCACCAGTATTAATGAATCATGATGCTCTATGACTTGTGTATCAAGTGAATACCTCACAAATGCATCTCTGTTTGAAGCCTTGCTTCAGCATGTACTCAGCAGGTAACAGCCAGCATGGCATAAATGATCATGAGAGCTACTGCATGGTCTTTACTTGTCCAACTTCATAGATGTAGATATGACACAACAACTTGAATTGACACCATCAAGTAAGACAACAAAGACTTTGTGTGTTTAGTAAAGTGCTGAAAAGTGGATGCCAATTCAGGAGCAGGGACTATCTACTAGGTCATGCAATGCTAGTGTCAACTGTAAACAATTTATCTTGTCTTGGTGTTACATGTCCACAGGTCATGCTGTATGACTGCATTATGAACTCGGGAATTCATGAGTCTATCACACTGCCACTAAATATAATGATAGATTAGTCGGACAGCTGTCCAGGGGTATAATGATTGAAAACCATTCAATGCACATGAGAGAACCATAGTGTCAAGACAGCGAGTAGTAAAAGAAAAGGGTATTCTCCTGAGACATTCCGATAACCGGAACGAAAACCACGCTCGCCTAGCACCACGTACGAGGCCGGAACTCGAACTTTTCTTCGCCGTAGACGTCGTAAATCCCATATCCAGGCTCTTGGCAGTCAGAGTAGATGTGGGCAAACCACCCAATGCCGCCGTGAGGAGCATTCTTGAGATCTGTGCAATGATCGTCAAGCAACTGATAGTATTCCTACAAATCATCCTGTCAGCTCGGGTAGGAACTACGGTGAGACGGATGTAACGTACTTGCTCACTGCTGACGCTAGAGACTGCAGAAGGACTGTTGGGTTGAACATTTGGAGATGTGACAGAAGGCCAGCCATTCTAGTGTGAGCGGTCAAGTGAAGAAAACAACAAATATATTCCAAGGGACCCACCTCATCAAAGTACATCTTCTTTCCGTCACCATGCTGGATGAACCAATTCAAATCCGTTTCCACGATTGGCCACGCATTCGCCCCAGTGGTTGCAAGGGTGGAGAAGAAAGGAAGCATGTGAATATTGATGAAATCAATGGCATCGAGGACGTCCTGAGCACCACCGCGCTCCTGATAACCATAGGCGAGTTCGGAAACGGTGACAGGGATTTGTACCTCTGCGAGTCGAGCCTTGGCTAATATGACTTGGGCAGCAAGCTCAGAGTGGGGAAGGACGTCATCGAATAATGGCTCGGAGCCGAATTGTACGCCACGAGTGACGAACTTGGCTTTTGGATTGGTAATGAGGGTGTTGATGAGTGAATCACAACGAGTCTCCCACTGATTACCACCAACGAAACCAAACTACAAAATGTGAGCAAGGCAAGAGAGAGGAAAAACGAAACATACCCATATGAGTGCGTGAACTCCAATACCGTTGTTCCATGCAGCTTCCACGACATCATCACTAGAGCGAAATTAGAGAGACGGATAGACATATCTTTAACTTCAATTCACGCACTAGAAACCATCGTTGTCGCATGCACCGTATAGACGGACGTACCGGCCATGGAAGTGGTGTCTAATGTCAAAAAATTGGGCGTTGAGTTGATCTGGACTCTGGCCTGATGTGATGTGAGTTGGGAGAAAGTAGAGGACATAGTGAAGAAGAGACGGACACGCAGTGACCTCGTAGCTGAAACCCATGAACGCGTACTCAGTGTCCATAGGACACCACCAGTTGTCAAGGGAATCGGGGACATCGGATGGCATTTGGAAATTCAAGGATGGAAAGCATCCCGATGAAGCAGAGAAATGAGAAACTGGAGAGTGGGCTGTTGGGTTTTTGGGTGTCCAGGTAGGGACAGTTGTAGGTGCAGGGCTTGAAGTTGAGCTGGAGGGCGAAGGTAAGGGTCCACACCTCGGCGGGGCTGGCCTAACTAAGAGAGCGGACGTGAACGAGAAGAAAAGAGAGAAGTGAAGGAGCATATTGAAGGGATGGAGACCGATAGGTACATGGTTGACTTTATGGCACGGTGTGGAAACTACAGGGAATAGATCTAGGGTTTACCAATCGATGGGCCCAATGTGGACGAAAAAAGTATTAATTGCGGGTGACTGGCATCTTCCGAGTCTTCCATGAAACGAAAGAAACGAAGTAATCATCAAAGAAACGTACTGTTCTCCCTTCCTGCCTCTGGCAGGCTCACATTCTGAATTGGGTGCTCTCGCAACGACGAGATAGGGATAGCGCGTCCAAGTACACCAACGTCTACCTCGATCGGATAGATGCCCTACACGGGGGTTCGCACGTTCATGTGGACATGTCGCGTTACTTCTTTTAGACGTTTCATGCACGCCTGCGGGCTTGCGTTTGCGCTGAAAAGGTATCCATGACCGACATTTCGACGTCAGATTGACCCCATAGCGTACCTACCCCGCCTCCCCCCTTCTTGGTACTCGCAGACGGAAGAGCACACATACTTTTCTCCGCCACTCACTACGCTTGATGGGGTATAGCGTAGCGCCCTGTGAGCGTGTACAGTCACATCGGATTGGCCCGATCGATGCTAAGTGTCGAGAGACCGCTCGCATCGCTGTTTCAATGCAAAACAGCATCGTAACGTCATCGTTTGACTCTATTGCAATCGTGTAAGTATGATTGGACGAGGGTTTGCAAAAAAAAATGCAATGACAGGTCTTCTTGAGTCGAAGGCGGTTGAGCCGCGCGGGATTCCTTCGGGTGATGGGGGGACGGTTGGTCGATGGGGCTTCGAAATCGCAAAGCCCACTGACACCCCGTTTGACGCCGGGGCTGGTGTTGGCGTGCACACATTCGTCCCCGGTCGCCGATAGCATGACTAGTCGCGGTCCGTCCTACGTACGTGCAGATTTCTTCGAATCTGACGTCCAGGCGTCGACTCCATCGACGGTTTCTGCGCGGATCACTAGCATCCAAGTTGGTGCAGATCGGTGTTGATGCCGATACGTCATCAACATGCGCCCATACTACACGTACGTCTCACGTACTCGCATACCACGTTCGAGGACAAAGTTTGCCGAGGCACCCGTCGTCATACTGCCACTGGAATCGCAAGTGTATGCGTACCCAAACACCTAAAGTCTGAATTCATCGATGCATAGAATTCCAAAGGATGTCAGCTGGTCAGGAGTTCGTCCCGTCGAGGGAAATCAAACCTTGCGAGAGGTTCCTCGAAACTTTGGAGTCCTCGGGCTTCCGAATAGGCGCCATGGATGAGTCAGACTGGTGGCGAAGGACAAGCCCCGTCGAGCCCGAGATTGTCGATGAGACTTTAAGAGGGCACGCACCACTGTGCTTACCATGCCCGCAGACATAACATACCGGTTGTGAAGGCACGTCAATATGAATCTGTGCTAGCAATGCGTGACCAACGCCGAGCCAAAGTGCGGCGGTGTATGTACCAACGTACTTGGCGTACAAAGAGACAACGTGCGCCCGTGGGGATAAATGAAAATAAATAAATAAATGATCCCCAGTTTTCGAGGGCTTTTTTTATCATCGATGGTTCCGAGGACTCCGATCCCCGCGCGCTGCAAGTTGCCCGACGTCACTCTCTGGAGTCCACTACTACATACGAGGTTGTGTCATACTGTCATATATGTTCAAGTAAGGAGATTGGACGTCGAGACCTGAGCAGCACTATGGAACACATCTGGGGTGTAAGGAGCACGAGGGGAAGCCAGATACTAGTAGTTTGATGGATTCGGAATAACAACAATAACAAATTCATCCCTTTGTCAGTAGCTACTAGTAGTTCAATTTCATAGAGGTAGGTATAGCATGAGAACTGAGACTCATCAATGGGGACAATAAAACTTTTATGTATTTAGTGGAGTGCTGAAAAGTGGGCACAGGGTATAATAACTGTCTACTAGATCATGTGTAGTGCCAACTTGGTGCATTGTACTTTGAAGGCAATCCCTTGTCTTGGTGTCACACACTTGCAAATCTTATTATATGACCACATTATGAACTCATGAATTCATCAGACTCTCACACCGCCACTAAAATGTAATGATACGTAGTTAGACGAGTATCTAGGGACACAGATAATTGAAAGCCGTCCATTGTGTATGTAGACCACATTAAGAAGACAAGCAAAACGAATGGGGGTATTCTCTTGAGATGCGAAATGATAGTCGCTGCACGTTCGCCTAGCACGACGTGCGAGGCTGGAAGTTGAATTTCTTCGCCCCATTGGCATCGTAAATCCCGTATCCAGGCTCCTGGAGGTCAGAATAGATATGGGCAAACCACCCAACGCCGCCTTGAGGAGCATTCTTGAGATCTGTGCAATGATCGTCAAGCAACTGATAGTATTCCTACAAATCATCCTGTCAGCTCGGGTAGGAACTACGGCGAGACGGATGTAACGTACCTGCTCACTGCTGACGCTAGCGACTGCAGAAGGACTGTTAGGTTGAACACCTGGAGATGTGACAGAAGGCCAGCCATTCTAGTACGAGCAGTCAAAGAAAGGAAACAATAGAGATATTCCAAGGGACCCACCTCGTCAAAGTACATCTTCTTTCCGTTACCATACTGGATGAACCAGTTCAAATCCGTTTCCACGATTGGCCAAGCATCTGCCCCAGTGGTGGCAAGGGTCGAAAAGAAAGGAAGCATGTGAATATTGATGAAATCAATGGCATCGAGGACGTCCTGAGCACCGCGCTCCTGATAACCATAGGCGAGTTCGGAAACAGTGACAGGGATCTGTACCCCTGCGAGTCGAGCCTTGGCCGATAATACTTCGGCAGCAAGCTGAGAGTGGGGAAGGACGTCGTCGAATAATGGCTCGGAGCCGAATTGTACACCACGAGTGACGAACTTGGCTTTTGGATTGGTAATGAGGGTGTTGATGAGTGAATCACGGCGAGTCTCCCACTGAGTACTACCATCGAAACCAAACTGCATGAGTGTGAGCGAAGGAAAGGACAGAAAACATGAAGCATACCCATATGAGTGCGTGGACTCCAATGCCGTTGTTCCATGCGGCATCCACGACGCTATCGCTAGAGTTAAATTAGAGAGATGAATTGACATATCTTGAGCTTGAGTTCACGCACTAGAAACCGTCGTTGTCGCATGCACCGTATAGACGGACGTAGCGACCATTAAAGCTGTGTCTAATGTCAGAAAATTCGGCGTTGAGTTGATCTGGACTCTGGCCTGATGTGACGTGAGTTGGGGGAAAGTAGAGGACATAGTGAAGAAGAGACGGACAAGCAGTGACCTCGTAGCTGAAACCCATGAACGCATACTCGGTGTCCATAGGACACCACCAGTTGTCGAGTGAATCGGGGACATTCGATGGCATTTGGAAATTCAGGGAAGGAAAGCATACTAATGAAGCGGTGGAGAGAGGGGTCGCAGCAGGGACAGGACTCAAAGTTGAGCTGGAGGGCGAAGCAGAGTGTCCATACCTCGGCAACGCCGGCCAGACAAAGAGAGCGTAGGATGACGAGAGGAAAAGGGAGAGGTGAAAGAGCATATCAAAAGGACGGGGGCCAATAGGTGCATGGTCGACTTTATAGTATTATGTGGAAGCTACAGCGAGTAGTTCCAAGGTTTACCAATCGATGGGCCCAAGGTGGACGAAAAGAGCATAGATTGCCAGCTCTTGGCACCTTCCGAGTCTTCCATGAAACAAAAGAAGTGAAATAATCATGTAAGGGAACGTACCGTTCTCCCCTCCCGCCTCTGACAGGTTTACATTCTGATTTGGGTGCTCTCGCAACGACGAGATAGGTATAGTGCGTCCGAGTACATTGACGTCCACTCCGATCGGATAGATGCTCTCACACCGGCGTTCGCACGTTCATACGACCATGCCACATTACTTTTTTTAGATGTTCCTTGCACATTGACGGGCTTGTATTTGTGCTGAAAAAGTATCCATGAACGACACGCCGACGTCACATTGACCATACGGCGTACCTACTCCACCTTTCTCCCCTCTCGGTACTCGCAGACCGAGGAACACGTGTACTTTCTCCAATCACTCACTGCGTTCGATCGAGCGTAGCGCCCCGTAGCGCCCGGTGAGAGGGCACGATCACACCGGATCGGCTTGACAATCGATGCTAAGTGGCGGGTGACCTCTTAGGCTCATCATCGCCGTTCCTTTTTAAACTGTGTGCGTACTCACCATTGGCAAGTTGCATACTTGTTTTTCTTGGTGCCAGCATCCTGCTGTGGCGATGCCTGCAAAACAGTATCGTCACGTCATCGTTCGACTCCATCACAGTCACGTGAGAGGTATAATTGGACGAGGGCTTACAAGAAATGTGATCATAGGTCGTTTCTGAGCTGAACGCGGTTGGATCACAGTAATTCACCCAGGGTGATGGGAAGGGTGGTCGGTCGATGGAGCTTCGAAATTGCAGCTCGCTGGCTCTGTACTTGACGCCGAGGTTGGCGTGCGCGTGTATACGTTCGTCCCCGGTCATCGACGAGGACAGAGTCGGTGGTCCACCCTGCGCATGTACGCAGGTTTGCTTCGAACCCGACGTCCAACTGTCCGTGTCTGATGTGATCGACGTCGATGTCCGATATGTTATCGACATGCGCCAATACTACACGCACGTCTCACGTACTCGTGTACTGCGTTCGATGACAAGCCTGAGGCCCGAGGTTTGCAGACGCGCTCGCGCGAGCCGCACCCATTGTACCATGCCTGGAACTGTACGTGTACGCATACCCGGACCTCTAATGTCTGAATAATGGAACTGCGGGGGACGTCAGCTGTCAGTGGTTAGCAGTTCATCCATCGAGGGAAACCAAACCTTGCGGAGGTACCTCGAAACCTTGGGGTCCCTTAGGCTTACGAATAGGGTGCTGTGGATGAGTCAGGTGGTGGCGAGGGACAAGGCTCCATCGCGCATCGCCTCAGCGTACCTGCAAACATACCGGTTTGCCGAAGGTACATCGATGTCATGATGAGACGTGGATGCATAATGCGTGACTAACACCGACTCACCGAGCCGGCATGCGGCGGTGCACAGTTCAAGTTGAACCTCTCATCACCCATATAGCATATAACCCGTATCCCAAGTCGCCAGTGGTTGGCTTGCACCCCCTCAAAACTCGTACACCCCTGTAACCCATAACTCTGCGCCTATCCCGAGGAGTATGAGTTATGAGAGGTTCTATTGGTACGCCAACTACTGTAGAAAGAGACAACGTGCACTTGTGCCTGGCATCCAAAGCGGGTGCCGTGGGAAAAGGTTATCGAGGGTAAAAGGATTGAAAATAAATAAATAAATGATCCCTAATTTCCGAGGATTCCATCAATACATCATCGACGGTTCCGGGGACTCCGGACTCCGGGGCTCCAGGTTACCCGAGCTATCTGGTACTACATGCGAGGTCGAGTACTATGTAACTGGTACACGACCTCCCAACCCTTGGTCGCGCTGCGCGATTGTCCTGCGCGAATCTAGCGCATAAGACGTACGCGGTCTCCAAGGCATTGAGCGTAATATCGAATTCGGGCGAGGTCGTGTCATAGCTGTCATGTTCGACGTCGCATCTACCCTGAATACCTCCAGTATTGCCACGCAACCCCCTCGTTCGAGCAGGTATGTAGTACATACTTGTCCATACACTGCAACACGCATAATCTCGAGCGCCTAGACCCTGCCAACAAACACCATCTCATCTCGTGGTCCTTGCCAACGAGCGACACATCATACATGCATCTCCACCGATCGATCCCATGGTATCACGCCACTGTTAATAATGGGGTCACGCTCGATCGGCGAATGACAGAAACTTTGCTGCTGCTTCTGCGAAAAGAAAAACTCTATGTAGTAGATGCGCCCGAGAGCGTGATAAATATAGTATCAAGTACACATGTGTACAATGGTTCCACTTCCTCTTCCCATCTTCTTCTTTTTGGCGCACCTAGTCTGTGATCGAGGAAAGCGACGTGGGATCATGGGGCCTTGGGTGGACTTGCCCTCGGGCCACGTAAAATGTCACCGGCGTCGACCTGGAAACGGATAGATCCGGGTATGATGAATAGGATGCGCTCGGGCCGAAACGTAAACCAGGATGGGGCTCGATTCAGGAAAAGCAAATGGAATAAGAGTATGCTAGTCTGAATCAATGTCAAAGGAGGAAGAGAAACCACTGTGATGGAATACGAAAACTCGAGTCTGGGTGTGTCCTTGGACGACCATATGGAATGGGTTTGGTCCGAGGCAATTATGAGTAATAATACAAGAGGGCTGGGCGGGAGACACTGGGTCGCGCAGCTACCTGGGGCTGTGAGGCGTCCTCGTTGTCGCCGGTGATCCTTATGAAGATCGTTTGATGCGGTAAAGTGGTTGTCCTGATCGAGCTTGTTCCACACTCGCAGTGGAAGAAGCGGTCCGGAAAGTACTGTGGGCTAATAGCGGGAGACTGCGAAAGCCATGCCAGTCAGCCATATGCCAATAATCCATTCCCTCTATCCCCCAAAAATCCAGTTGAAAATTCGTCCAAAAGATGGCGCGGGTATGCAAATCCGATATACCTCCGAATCCCGAGTTGATGCCGACAAGAAATCAAGAACGATTGCAATATCATGTCACCGATGCACGGATTGTCGCAGGGAATCTGCCGGGGACGCTCCAGAAGGTGGTTCAGGTTTGGGAACAACACCCGCCAGACCGATGTATCCAAAGTCACGGCCAATTTCTTTGACCATGGCTTTGCCCATTAGGCAAACCCAGCCAAGGCCCTCGCCAGTGACACATTGACCGGGCCAGAAAAGCTCGCCTTCTTCGTCTTCAATATCTGGCTCATGCTCCTCGTGGGCCGACAGACTCGTTCCCACCAGACGGGCAAAGGTCGTGGGATAGTGTCGGGCCAGAATTGGCAGAGTCAGGTACTTTTGAGCGTGCTCCATGCAATAGCCTGCCGAAACGATACCGTTTAGTTGCTCTTTGAGGGTAAATGTGAAAGTTGGGCCAAATGAGGCAGTTGCCTTTGCGGCAGCTGCGATCATGCTGGCAGATGGCGCACGCCCATCAGAGGTGTTAGGCACGTGAGCGACCAGGTGGGGTGGTAATGCAGCTTGGGCAGACGGTCCAGAGCGTGGTGGATTGGATGTCTGGGAGGCGACCAGAGTGGCACTCGAACTATTCGTGTTCGGTGTACCCTCTGCGCTGTTCGTAATGGGCGTCGAGTTGGCGCTGTTGGCGGGAACAATACTCGCAGGAGAGGGAAGCATTTGGGGCGTTGCTTGGGAGGCTAGCGAAAGCTGGGCCGCGGTCCCCGCAGAGCCATTCATTTCCGCTTTCTCCGCCTCCCGACTTAGCACGGCCATCTCAGTCCTCATCTTCGCCCAAGTACGATCTAGTTCAGGGTCTATGGCTAGTTTCGCTGCATAGTAGAACTTGCGCGCGCGGATGAAACCCTCGATCATCCAGCTGTTGGCGAAGGAAGACTCATGCGTGAGCAGGCCACCAGAATGAAGCAAACTGCTTACATCAAGCCCAACAGGGCTTTTTCGCGTTCGCCAAAGGTATCTTCAGTGGTCCATTTATTTTTGCACCACCCCAAAAATGCTTCGATGGTGACCCAAGTTTCATGGAAGCATGCTTTCTTGCTGTAATCCTTGATCCACAATGAGTAAGCGAAACAGACGAGGGCGTCGACGAGCTCTAAGCGTGCGATGATCGCCCCATATTTGTGGTATTGCGAGTTTGGTGGAGGGGGATGTGAGAGTGGACGATATTCCTTGTGCGAAGAAGGGTATGTCGACCAGAACCGGGCGTCGCCAGAGAACTTGAGTAGACGGCCGGCATGGTGGTATTTTTGATGTATGGCATCGAAATCGAGCGGAGAAATCTTGCCCCGCCTTGGTCGGCGGACGGGTACAAAGGACGGTAATATAGAGGACGCTACAGCACGAGAAGGGATTGCACCCAAATCCTCTCTCACTTCGCCGTCTTCGGACGGTTCAGAGCGCAGATTGAAGCTAGAGGGCTGGTTCGAGGACCTGTGGACGGCGGGAGGGGGCGGCTGTGGGTGGTGATAGTGGTGGGGAAGCTGTGATAGGGCATCAGGGTGATGAGAGATGCGTTGACGCTTTGTGGACTCGAAGTCTTGAGGAGGATCATGCTTGCGCTTGAGCGGGGGTGGCCCAGGGGAGTTTGACCGGGACGAAGGGGGAGATGGTGGCAAATCCGGTGGCAGCGGGGCTGAGAGGGGGCCTAAGATCTGGAAATGGAGACAGGTCAGGAATTGGAGATGACTGAGCGCAAGTAATGACCTCTAGACTCTTGAGGAGTTGCTCTCGCGTCCATTTACTGTCGGCGATAGGATGAGGGCGGGTGAGAGGGCGTGGAGGAAAAGGAACTAACCGTTTCTTTAGTCTCGAGTGTTGTGAAGAGGATGCGGAGGAGGAGGAGGACGGCAGGGCAGACATGATGATAGTAGTGGGAAAAGAGAGAGCGGTGGCCAGCGCAACAATGGCTGGATGAGTTGTGAAGACCCGCTAAGGCGGATGCAGAATTTGGCTAAACAGGAGTGCCTTGCCGGTCACAGCGCTTACGGGAATAGCCTTCGCTGGACAAGTTACCCCCTCGAAAAAATATTATATTATCTGCGACAACGACTCGACCCCCATCAACGTGCCAAAGCTGTACTAGTACCATGACAGATGTTACGACGGTCCGCGAAAGCCAACCGGTTCCCTCGAAGAACCACATCCCTGCAGCCTCACTCCGCCGAACGTGAATGGAAATACGTACGAGACTGGTGCTACGTTGGTGGGGATGGCACATGCGACGACATGCAACGTTTATATGATGCTTGCACAGCTTGCCAGCAACGTTGTCCAACGCAGCCGACTCGGCCGGCATCCTGAGACAGAACGAGTCCATGATGTCCTCCTGGTCCGCGTGATTCCTATTTCTTGGCCATCTTTCCCTTTCCTTTCCCCTTGCGGTGCTTGGCAAATATATCCGCGTATTGACCATGTTTCGGATCTGTAATGAGTCCTTCTATCACGCAGTTGCTCCCTCCACGCGCAACGCCACACTCTATCTCCTCGATTCGACCTGCCCATGACCACCTCCCGCCCGTGCGTCGAGGCGTACGACCGCTCGTTTGTCCCCCGTCGGCTTGGAGCGTTCTCACATGCTCGAACGTGACACATGGACCACCAGGCAATGTCCGCACCGGCCTTTCTTCAGGAACGTCACCGACGTCCCAAAATAGCGGTGATACGTTTGATTATATCCATTCGAAATGCCATCCCTTATCCTCATATATTTATTATCTCCCTCACGCGCCATACGAACCTTGCTCTCCGTATGTGCCTGTCAAACCCAGCGCTGCATGTCCCTCTGATCGTCCCATGCCCCAATATCGCAGACACGCTCCCAAGCGATGGACACTCCCAGCCACCGCCGACCAAATGGGCACTCACATACCAGATGGGCAAACAGTCATCGCCACTACGATTCCGATCTAAGCGAAATTGAGCACACCCGCCCAAGATCCCGGACTTCTATCCGGGCATCGACCTCTCAGTAAGCCCAGCAGGCCATCACCATGCTTCAGCTCGTCCACCATGACGTTTTTAAGCACAAGATTAGCCGAGACCCTCCCGCTCTTCCATGACCCAGAAGCAGAGCGGACTCGCGAACATTCGCTTCCACCATTCTGCGCCTGGAACGCCTTCCGCGGCTGTAGGACGATCCAGGAACTAGCTTCACACGACAAATCCAAACCATAATGTAAAGTTTACTTATATGTACCGTGACGTGACAATGGAACTGGTCTTGTCCCGAACAGAACGCAACTTTATCTTTCCACACTGGTTTCGCATGGAACCCCAGAAATAATTAAGGTCTCGACCAATCATGTCGCGGAGAACCAAATCCAATGGGACCCGGAATTCCGCGTTGGCCACCAAGACGCCGCCAGCGAGCATGATCAATGTGGAGACCACGGGGAACAGCAAGCAAGCCAACGTGTGTCCCGTGAACTAGGGAAGTACCCGGGTCGAAGGGATATATATGAGGGTCGCACAAAGCCTTCCTGTTCAGTAATTGTATCGCCGAACTATTAGCGCCGCTTCACGTTCATAGATTTACCACCCCAAAACCCGTGAGATCGGCCGGCGGTGCCAGCGTTGGGTAAAATGGCATTACATTCGCAAGAGGCGTTTCTTGTGGGTCGTGAGTCGGCGTACACGCGATAAAGCTCCGCAAAGAAATATCGTGGGTTGTATGCAGAACAGGGATGGTAGCGAAATGCCAGTGCGTGGAGTCATCCAGCACAGCGCGGGTCACAACAACCGGGAATGTGACGATGTGTTCAGCGCCCATCAGACACGGTTCCTGTGCCACCGGTCCCGCCATGCTGTCAATGACACATGGCAGCCATCATCTGGTCCGTTAGTCATCAAAACGAATACAAGTGACAGTACTAGGACATGCCTTGGGGACACCTTCGTAGCCGAGGAGGTTCAGAAAAGGGGTGGATAGTGGTCACGGTCGGCCCATACGGGATATTAGATGTACAGTCCTGTACGCGGCGGATTTTCAGACTTCACCTTCCTTAATCCATTTAGATGACAGCGTTTATCTGGTCAAAGATTGTCACGTACATACAGTCCGCCATCTAACCAGAAAAGATGCATCTTCCATGCCCGTGAGGATCCGAAGAACGTCGACCTGAGATATATGCCTGACACCAAGTCACAGGTCGTAAGCCTTCGGTGATTTTGCATAAATGGCTGGCTTTCTGGTTTCTCGCGAATCTTGTGCGCAGGGATCCGAGTTGCACATAACGTAAGATGGCCGCCCATCGAAGGAATGGTGAAACGGTCTGTTTGGAGTGCATGTGGACTGGGGATTGTAATCTCATATGACATAATCATACGTATCAGTCACCGTCGGTGCTGACGAGTGGATACAAGGGTATATGCGCGACCTAGACGTTGCAGGTGCTCCAAATGAAACCAACACCCAAAACACTGACCAAAACCCTGGATCCGACGAGGGTAGCCGGAAATGTCCTTGATCTGCAGATGGAATTGACGCCGCGCTGTGCGATCACTTCTGCGAGTGCGATCACGATTGGTATGGAAATAGGACCTGGAGGTGTCAAACTCGAAATTCGCGGCCCTTCCGCGTTCTGTCAAGGACCCCACAGAAACAATGTATCTGGGGCGATGGTGGGGCGTCGAGGTAAAGACAACCATATCTAGCGTGTTCTAACGTCCACAGGGTGTATTGTGAGAGAAGGATTGTTGACCAACATCACCATGAATCAATGGGGATGGTCGGGACTGGCCGTGCGCCACCATCGCTGCACGTTTGATGATGACTTGAATCGACGTCACTGTGCACGCAATGACGACATTGGTGCCTTATGTGTACACACGAAAGAAAGGTCGATGTGGAGTGGGATAGGCACGTCTCGTTGGAATGGATCCATGTTGGAACCCTGACCTCCCGGAGGAGGTAAGGTGACAAGCGACTTGTTGTATCTTGTTTGCGCATGTTAGGATCAGAAGCTCCCGGAAAACAAATCATCCCAGAACGGCAAGGCCACCTTGAAAATGAACACCAACTAGTCAGGTGCAGGCGCAAAAGCACGAGTTTTGGCTTCCCGCGGCCCCTTTCTCACAGATTCACTTTCTTGATCGCGACAATCTATCTGAATCTGAAAAGTCTTTGGAGATTTATCTTACAGGTGTTCTGGCGGTTATTTTGTAAACTCGCACCCATTCAAGGATGCCCCAGCAAGTCGACAATGCGACGATCGTGATGTTAGATCGCATCTGCGAAGACGATATTGGACGGAAATTGCGTGTTTCGGGAAGGTGTGGCTTTGATTACATTCGTTCCACGCCTCACTGTACAAAGGGGTCGCCAAACACAGGATGCTCACATATGATGCGGAAACCACGCTGATATTGTTGCACGACGCATCAAATGCACTGCTTGTCGATATAAGTTTATGTGTTGATGCAGACGTTCTTATGCCTGCGTCGAGCACGAAGGACCGGAAGGATCCTAACATCAAATATGGATGGGCATTAGAGCGAAAGAGCTACGTGTGGGTTGTTGGCTACCTCGAACGGGTTGATGTAAGTGACGCTGGTTCTAGATATGCTCAGTCGACCTCATAGGACATGCCTCCGCTTCTTCCCGACGACCAGTCGGAACTGCCCATACCCATGCTTCCAGCCTACTTACCACCGCCGGAGATCAATCCCTCACTGGTTGTGCGTGCTGTCATTATCGCGCCAGTCACAAGGGATTTTAGCACGGGACGGGTACGAGGTATGCTCGCGGGTATGGCAGAGTTGCCTCTCATCTCGTATCCGGAGTGCGCAAGGGAGGACGTGACGCATGGCCAATCATGATGGTGTAAACGCCCGCCGAGGATGATTATGTATTTTCGGACATGCGATCCGACGTGGAGTTCTCTCACTTCTCGGCTGAGATGACGTGCGTGCACGCAGGGATATCTTTCATGGAGCGTGGCGTGAGTTAACCGAGTACGTTGTGGGTAAATAGGAAGGCATCGACCTGGATGTTACACTGATCAGAATCGCGTCCGCTTCTCCGCAAGGTTGTGGAGCCCACGCCGGAACCTCGACGCAGCTGATCTGTATCTGTGATAGGGTGTGGTAGGCGGTGTGTAGTTGGGGGGTGCGGTTGAGTCGCTGGCCCAATAATATGTGGAATGATTTCATCGATATGGGTTGGATACCCGATAAGATTAGATGGTCGAGGGCTAAGCGGAATGCCGAAATTAGACCGGGAGCATTTTTCCGCTTCCGCGGGCAAGGCGCTGGCGACCGTGCAGTGGGAGGAGACAAAAAGACAAAGGGAGGGTGGTCCAGACAATGGACGTGTGTGGGCCGACCGTCTTTTCTTTCTGCCCTTGGTGTCCCGTCGTTGGCTGCTTTGTCGGTTGTGGACTGGGTTGCTTTATGAGCCACGTGTTGGGAGAGAGGTGGCCGGATTTGGTGAGTGCTGGATCGGGAATTGGATAGTGCGTGCCCTGCCTCACCCTGCAAGCCGGCGCGCTGCACTCTGTCCACAACGCTCTTTCTCTCCACCGCGATCTTCGTCCTCGCCACTTCCGCTCACCCCACAGCTTATATATCTACCACCACACCATCTCCCTTTCTCTTCCATTCCCCCCTCCGTGAGTCCCGCTCACCGCCCACCGTCACCGCCATGTCCTTGTTAAATCGCCCAATAACCTCTAGCTCTCCGTGCGCATCCTCCATGATGGGCACGTCGTACATCTCCAACCCAGACCTATTCCGGTCACCCTTACAGCCCCGTCAACCTGTCCCTTATCCCCCCCCTCCCGAGCTCCCTGCTCACTTGGAGTACGATTTCCCCGCCTCCTCCACCTCCAGATTCCCCGTCTCTTCAATTCGTCCAGATGCACCTCAGAAGTCGAGCGCAGAGCCACCCGCACATCCTCCCAAACCCATATATCCGCGCCACGATCCCCTCCACATACTCTCCCAGACTCCCCCGCCTCCACCCCGGTCCTACCCCAGCGTCCTCCCAGCCCCTCCGGTGGCGCCTGGCGTGCTCGCAGATGGAGTTCTCACTGCAAAACTGCCCTCAGTTCGCCAGTTCCTCGAAGCTGCTACCATCGCTCCGCCCGAGTGTCCGCCATTGCCCACGGACAAGCGGGTTCTGGCGCTTGTAGCACTTTCCGTGTTCTACCATCCTCTCCATCCAGCCCACTGGGCTTTCTGGAACAGAGAGCAGAAAAAGGCTACCGCATTACTGATTCAATCTGTTTTGGGTGTGTCCCCTCTCCTTCCCAACTACCTTCCTCAACTGACGCTCGTTTCAAAGATACTACTCCCACTCCCATTCTTTCCCCGATTGGATGGATCGATGTCCCAGAGAACCTCTGGATTCTCAAGAGCATGCAGCTCGCTTATGCCCCAGCGCTCGCTTCACTTCCATGGTACGCAACATATACCCCCACTGAACCTGAGAGCCGCATGAATCTCCGCAAGCGAAAACCACCCACCATCATCACATCCACAACGAACGGCGCAAGCGGCGATGAGACTGTAGACGAAGAGGAGAGAGTGTCTCCTCCACCTCGCAAACGTGCTAGGACCCGCAAGTCTGCTACTTCTCGCTCAGCGGGGACCCGAGCCAAGTCCAATACAAACGACGATCCTGCAGACGAAGATGCGAAACAAGGCGATGCGAACAGAGCTCCAGAAGCTGTCCAGGGTGCGCTGTTACTCGCACCCGATGTCGCACCCACTGCCACCAAGTCTGCAAAACGCGAGCGGATCGACTCTCCGGAAATTGTCGTTTCTGCGGCGGATGGGACTGTACAGCCCGATTTAGTGGATGTAGAAGAAGCACCAGAACTGCGCAAGAGCTTGCGTCAGCGAGAACGCAAGGCGAAAGCAGCTAGCTCTGCATCGCCTGCATCTGTCGCATCCACGCTAACGCCATCCGTTCGGGTTCGCGGTCTGTCTCGGGCACGAACCCCGTCCCGCGAGTCGTCCTCGGTGACCCCCGAGTCTGTCGGGGGAGGGGAGTCCGGGTCGAGCACAGCGGTCAGCTTGTGCGACGAAGAAGCAACGAAATCCAAGGCTACCGAAGCCATGGAAGAGGTGGCAGATGAAGAAGTAGAAGAGGACGGTGTTGATGGTCTGGTTGCCAAGAGGGCTCGAATTGCCCGTCCCAGAGCCAAAGGTGCCTCTCGAGCGAGAACGGCGACGAAGAACAAGACAGATACCATCACTGACGAAGCGAAAACAAACGAGACCGTGCAGGCGCGGCCAAAGGCACGATCGAGGGCCAAGACCCGAAGACGCTGATTGGTTATCCCGACCTGTATCCCGACAGATTCCAGCATCGGCATCGGCATTGGAATTATCATCATACCATTATCACATTGGAAGGAGCCACATTTTCTCTCTGGATCTCAAGTGTTGTATACAGTCTCGCTGTTGGATGTCGTTTTCACTACGGCCAACGAACATGTAAGTGGGTATAGAGTGGAGGTTGTACTATCCGTGGAATCGCCGTGATTCTTTGTCCTTCTTACAGCATCCATTCTTTTCTTCTCTCTCCATTTTCCCCTGTATTTCTGAGAGTCGGATGCGTTCCACCGGATGCGTCCAAACTACTGCACTGTCGCTTTGCTTTGCACTTGGCTTGTACCTGGTAGAACCGTCGTGTAACGTGGGGGTGATTTGTACTATACTAAAGGGGATGTACGTGATGTAGGAGGCAATGTCCGTTGCATACTTTCTTGGAATTACACCTCCTCGGATTGGCTGATCCGGAGGACGGACTAAATGACGCGACGCGTCTGTCACAAACGCGGTGTGACAAGGCACGTGAGCAATGCCATGTAACTGCACTGCCACTAACCTTGTTGGTCGTCGCTGTGGGTGACGTCGAGCACGCGGCAAATCCGTGCACAAGCGATTACTTGGTCCGAGCGCATGTCGTCGAGATGGCAGGTAGTCGTCGTGTCTGACCCTTCGTCGACCGAGCTCACCCCCCACCACCCTCAGACTACGCCGTCTTCGCCATCGCCGACTTTGACGCCAATGCGTACGCAAACGCCGTCCTCGCGGGCGAACCATACCCTTCTCAGCCAAAAGCAAAGCCTGCCCTGGCCATCCAGGAACCCGCCAAGGAGGACATCTCCGTGGGGATTTCCAAGCTCGACCTCGGCATCGAGGACGTCAGCAAGCAGATCAAGGCCTTGGTGTGTTCCCCTTTTTGCGACGCTCTTCATCCCTTGCTCTGAGTGCTGAACCTGGTGTGGGACAGGTGACGGCGCACCACGAGGACCTCCTACAGCACGCCTCGAATGCGAGCAAGCTCTCTGGCTCCCTGTCGTCCGTCCGGCGGAACCTCGACGACGTCGATTCTTCGATCGAAAAGTGGGCTTGATTTTTTTAAATGTTTCTTTCTGTCGTTGGCGACACGCTGAGGATGCTCTTCTCGACAAGGTTACGCCAAAAGATCCGCGTACCGTACCAGGCGCTCCAAATCAACGTCGCGCGTCTGCAGCGGATACAGCAAGCCAACGATGCGCTCCGCCGGATGGCCCGGTTCGCCGTCCTCACGAAACGCCTCGAGGTGCAGATGGGCGAGTTGGGTGGCGGTGGCGGCGGGGAGAAGCGCGCTGTCGGTGCGAACGGGCCTGCTGGGGATCACCAGGAAGACAAGGAGCGCACGATCGCCAAAGCCGCGTTGAGCATCGCAGAACTGAGTGCGTGTTGAGCGCTTGGTGCAGAGGTCGGGGCGTCTGACGGCGAGTAGGTACGTTGCTCGACGGACCGGACGAAGACAATCCGGACGGCGACTCGTCGTTGCCGACAAGCGCAAATGGCATTCCACTGCGTTCCGTCGACGCAGCTGCCGCGTATATTCCGTTTATTGCAGACTCTCGAAAGAAGATTCAGGAGGAAATGGAGGCCATGGTGCTGCAGGGGCTAGCCTCGCTGGTGTGTACCAGACATGGCGCTTGCGTCGCGAACGTCCTGACAATGTCGGTAGGATCAATCATTGCTCGCATCTTCGCTGCAGACGGCCTATAACCTACGCACATTACCGAGGCTGGTAGAAGGTCTCATACGTGACTTGAGCGAATCCGTGGAGGAGCGGATCCGAAATGCCTTTGACCTCTCCCGCATATCGAAAGAGATCGTGGCCAAGGGTGGGTTAATCCATGCGAATATCTCATCCCCCTTTTAAGGATAGCGTGATTACAGAATCCCCGCAAGCTTCGCAGGGACTGCTATACAAGTCGCGGGTGCGAACAGAGCCGACGAACATCACTGCGCCCCAGTTCGCGGCTGCGCTATGGATGAAAATCGAGTCCCTTGTTGAAGAAATGGCGGGATGCTGCATCAAGGTAAAGTTCTATCCTGGTTTGGTGTTTCCAAGGAGTCAGACTCTTGCGTGTAGGTTTATACCCTCGAGAAAGTGCTGAATCTTAAAAAGGATTCACTCAGCGGAGTATCTTTCCTCGACGAGGCGCTCAAGGTTAGTGCTGATACCGACACCGTTGCGGGTGGTGACCATGCGAACATCAGGCGATTGACAGCAAACCGAGTACTATATTTTGGACGTCTTTGGGGAAGTCTCTGGACAAACACACACGCGACGCCGCTAAAGGTTAGTGATGTTCTCGACGTCGTTGAGATGATCTGACAAAACGTATAGGATCTAGTTTCCTTCATCAAACTCTGAGCTCCGGCTATCCAAAGCTCCTACGACTTTTCCACGAGTTCTTTGCCAGCATCGCCGTGCACACGGACACCGTGTACACGCCATCGTATCAATCGTGAGTCTCTTCCGGTACTTTTGAAGGCTCATCGCCAACGGCCAAACCAAGTCCAGAAACGATCATCATACTACGTGCACTTTTCACCTTCGAAGCCCTCTATCTTTCTCGTTCATCTACGAGGATGAACGAGGCCATCGCTCAAGCTTTCTCCGGTGGTTCTCGTGCACCCCCAGGTGCAAACGAAGGCAACAACATCGTGCGTACCGTGACTAACGAACTCGACTCTGCACGTTTCGATCCTCTGTTGATACGGGCGGTGGCCAAGAACGCGACGACAAGTCTAGAAAGCGTGGCCACGAGGGCCGATGGATTGGTGGGAGCCCTCCTGTTTGCAAAGATGTCGCTAACGCCATTTATCGTAGATTGTGGTGGACCGTTCGGCTTTGTCGCTCTTGGGTCCAATGGCTACTCCACAACAATTACTGAATGGACAGGTTGCGACCTGTCTGTATCAATGCTGGACCAAATTGGAGAAACTGATGGAAGAACACGCCGAAAGTGTATCTACTGCCATCGGGCCCAGCATAACTGTACGTGAACGGTGTACATGGCTGCCGTCGTATTTATTTGCATCATCAGAAAATTCGGAGCAGATACGATCAGGTCGTTGACCCTCTATTAAGTGCCATCAAAAAAGAGCTTGCAAGCATCGTGTCGAGGCTCCACAGACTCGACTTGCAAAAGGTGATCGACCCCATGTCGGGCATCTCAGGAACGAGTCTGTACATGAAAGACCTCGTCGATAAGCTCAACTTTGTCAAGACGGGATTGTTGAGTAACTTTGCGCCCGAGATCGTACGACCTTGGTAGTCGTTGTCTTTTAATTTGAAGCGTATTTGGCTGATCTCTGATGGACGACAGGGTGCCTGGCATTGTCAAGTATGTCATTCGAATATTCGTGTTGCATGCCTCGATCGCGAAGCCGCTCGGGGAGAGCGGTAAACTCCAGCTGACGACAGACATGGCGGAGCTTGAGTTCTCCTTGAACGCATTTCTAGCCGACGGATCGCAAGGCAAACGGGGAGGAGGCCTCGAGAGCATTGGCGAAGAGTACAAGGCGTTGAGAGCTATGCGGTGGGCTTCCGTTCTTTTACCCCTTCCGAGTCCCGGTCGTGTATTCACGACGCATACAGACCACTGCTCTTTCTCGAAAACGCGCACTTGGCGTCGTCCGAGCGCACCATTGGCCTCTCGCCTCTCGTCGTGCTCCATCACATCCTCGTCCGATCACCTTTACCACTCCCTCACACGCTTCATGGTTGGCAAGAGGCAGAGTACGTTCGCTGGGTCGACGAACATGCGCCAGAGGAGGCCTTGTCGCTCGTTGATGGCTGCATCACACATTGGGAGAAACGGGATCAGAGTGAGCAGGACGCGGAGATGGCTATCGAGTACGTCGGCCTCGCACGCGCTGTGCTTCAGAGTGCACAAAGGACGTCATGATGTGTCTTTCGGGGGTTCTCTGCAATTGGCCGAAACGACAGACAGGGACCGAGTCCATGGAGAAGCTGATTCTGACGCGGAGATGAGCTATGACGCTGTGTAAAGAAGATTATTGATTGATGGCCTTGATTTCCGAATAGCAGTATTTCCCAGGCTCTGATCCATCCACCGCAGGACAACGAATCGATCCGGAAGAGATTGATTGTCCACACATCACAAGCGGGCGTACGGTCAGCTGAGAAGAGGCCACAGACGTCGGTTGCTATGGGTTTTGGCACCCCACCAGTACCGGGTTTGGGGAAGTGCGGTCATGAAACCGAATTATCCCCGGTCTGAAACGAAAGTTATACACGTATCCGTCGAGAGCTCTGATCATCTGATCGCAGGATAAATGCACAGCCTGTAGCTACTCCAAGCGTGTCTCACGGACGATCTGGAGAATGATCGAAGTGGACAGCATACAGGAGATACCCATGCCCTTGCACGCTTTTCGGCCAAGTGTCTACGACTCAGACGAAACACCGGATCCTATTGAGTCTCATCACGGCGTCTAGAGGTGGACGTCCGGTCCGGCGGAAATTCGATCGTTCCCTTCATCTTCAATAGCTTTCTGTTCTGCCGGACGTCGTTGTGGAAGCTGACCGTCGTTGTAACATCCAGGTCTCTTCGTCTTCATCCCTCATACCGGATCCCAGCGCTTGTTGACCAAAACAGCCATGGCAGGACGTTCTGGAGGTAAGGATAATATGATATTCGTGTCGGTCTCAGTGTGACAAACACTCTGGTGACTGGAGCTGTTGATAACATTTGCCACATACTGTGAGACTGTTCCTGCTAGAATCGCAACGGTGAATACAACTCAATCACCTCCTGACCGAGACGACGATTCCAAATGAGGTGAGCCCCACTAAGGTCGGTTCAAGCTCCGATAAGTCTCAGGACCCGTTTGTTCAAGTTCAAAGTCAGATGTCTATCTTTGGACTGCCGGTGTCGGTAGTAGTGGTGGTCCGAACCCGGGCTACTGGCAGGCCCTGACTGATCATGAGCTTGAAGGATCTCAGTACATATACACGTATCCATGGCTGCTACCCTTCCCATTCCCGTGTTTACGAGTCTCCAAGAAGTATACCAGAACCTTGGTACATCGCTGAGGCATGCGTAAGTTCCTCGTTCCTGTTCCGCTGTCAACTACGGGGTTTTGACGGGCAGCCGCACAGCGAGCGCTGGGATAATCTTGCCAATGAATTCAAGGCCAAGTTCGGACGAACACCGGCTTATATCGCGCGTGCGCCGGGTCGCATCAAGTGAGTGACAGCTCTGTTAGTGAACCTGTTCGATCTGCCAGTGATGAACACGCCCGCTTCTTTAGTCTTATAGGTACGTTCTGTTTATTGACGCACTCTCTCGGCGATATCGATCTTATAGCTTTCAAGGTGAACACATCGATTACTCTCTCTTTGGCGTCTTTCCCGCTGCGATCGAACACGATATCTTGATCGCGTGTGCACCAAGGATGCCTGCCAATGTGGATGATCACACCCCCGGGCATGTGGTTGCCGAAAACCTGCAACCCAAGTATTCACGCCAGGTCTTTGTGCCAACTCGTAAACCCTCCGTGGGGCCTTTGCCCAGAGAAGCGGACGTCCCGGCTGATGCTGTCAACATCGACTCATGGCATCTCGACATACGTACAACCCCGCTTGGATGGGAAGGATATGTGAAAGCTGGGTACTATGTGCGTTAATTTGATCAGCTCATTACTTGACCTGACCCATCTCAGGGTGTCTTGAACCACTACTTTAGTCCTGGGGAGAATGGCCCAGAGTCATCGCCTATCCCAGTGGATTTGCTCGTGACGGGAACCATTCCAGCCGGTTCAGGACTCTCGTCGAGTGCGGCAATGGTCGTCTCGTCTACGCTTGCGTTTTTGGCAGTAAACGGTGTCCTCGAAAACCCGACCATTGCGCCAACCAAAGGAACTCTGGTAGAGATGGCCGTCGAAAATGAGAAACGTGTCGGTACGTGCGAGTTAATAGTCCATCCCCATCGACACCACTCATTTTCAACGACACGATCAAGGGGTCAACAGTGGAGGGTCTGTCTTTCTTCTACCCCTCTCCATCCAAATTCCGTGCTTACGTTGGTCCTCGTCCCAGAATGGATCAGGCAGCGTCCGTCCTCTCGCTCGCAGGCTCTGCTCTCTATGTTTCTTTCTTCCCTAAACTGGGCGCCGAAACGATCCCTCTTCCTGGCCCTCGCCCAGAGCATCCGTCTTGTCCATCTGCGACGTTGGTCTGCGCAAACTCGCTTGTCGTATCGGATAAGGCCGTGCATGCCAAATACCAGTACAATTTACGCGTCGTCGAGTCGCTTGGTGCCGCCCGCGTGCTCGCAGTTCGTCTTGGTGTCAATGTAGGAGCGAGAGAGCGAATCACACTGAGAGAAGTCATGTCAAGATACATGGGTGAACCACAGGATCAGACGGAGGAAAACGTGGACAGTGTGAGGGAAGAGTTAGAGAAGATGGTGCAGGCTGTCGAGTGTTTGAGACCAGAAGGCGCAGGAGACGGAGATCAGCTCGGAGTGACGTTGGAGACGATGATCGAGTGGTCAGGCATGGGAGAAGTGCTGTTCAAGGACGTGTACCTTTCGTGGGTTGAAGGTCAGCGCATCTCTTCGACTTGGAGCATGATATGAGTGTTGACTGCTTACAGTCGAGACCACATACTTCCAGTTGTACAAGCGAGCCAAGCATTGCTACTCCGAAGCGTTGCGTGTACTCCAATTCCGCGACGTCTGTCTAACCGCAGAGAGCTCGCCTGCGGCTTACCAAGGCACTTCCGCATTTGCGGCGCTTGGAAAGCTGATGAACGAGTCCCAAGAAAGCTGTTCGAGGCTGTATGAGTGCACCTGCCCTGAAGTCGACGAGCTCGCCCAGCTCGCCCTGGCGGCAGGGGCTTACGGGAGTCGTGTCACAGGTGTGTTCACGTTCTCCTATGAGCACCTACGAAGGTCCTGATGAAGCACAGGAGCAGGATGGGGAGGGTGTGCCGTGTCATTGGTGGATGAATCGCAGGTTGACGCCTTCATTGCCAAGGTCAAGGCTAGCTATGGTCCATACCGATCTCTCGAAGGAGAGGCATTGAAAGAAGTTATATTTGCGACAAAACCGAGCAGTGGCGTGTGTGGTACGTCGATCCAACCCGTTTTCTCTTCCCCGGGAAGCTCATCACACCCTCCTGTAGTATATAAGTTCACAGAGTGAAGGGCGTCGAGGCATCGTATATCTTTATAGTAAATCTTACGGAGAGCAGAGAACGGCCAAAGACTTGATATTCGAGATAAGACAACAACCGTGTGGCTTGGCAGTAACTTATTGCGTTGGATCAGCAAACTTACGTCGGGACAGCCCATTTGCTAATAGTTCCTCAACGCTAGAGGAGTTAACGAACCTGTAATGTTGAAACACTCCGGTACCAGTGCCATGGGTGCTCTTGAAGACTAATATTTGTAAATTGTAGACATCCGCACGATACAATCGTAAACTCCCACTCTCAGAGCTGGGAAAGTGCGTCATCAAAGAAAATGGCAGTATAAGGCACGCCGTCCGCGCGGATGACACCGCGGTACATGCCGCTACAGTTGAGCGGCAAGGTAACTGACCCAGGAAGCGATCTGTTTCAACTGTGTAGGCAGATATAAAAGATTGCTTACCGTTTCCTTGTCTGTCCAACGCGATGACGCCACCCATGCCACCGTCCCCGAAGAGGTCATTGACAACATGTTGTGCTGCCTCTTCGACGGACTCATTGAGATGCCGCATGCGATGTGCTATTGCCGAGGCAGTATTCTGGCGGATAAAGTACTGGTAGTTTGAAAAATAGGTGCGTAAGTCAGGGTATCATCCAGTGACAGGAAACCGCGCGTATCATACATCACCGTCGCCAGTTCCAGAGACCCCAACACCGCATTGTGTAGATTTCCCTAGCAAGCGGTCCCAAGTCCTCTTGAAGAGACCCTCCTTGTGCTGCCATTCCTCGGCCCAGAATCCACTACCCATGATAGGGGTATCACCCACGCGTCCGACCAACTTGTTGGTCCTCCCACCTGTGGAGGTCACCACAGCAATACATCCACGAATGTCCAACGCCACTGCACCGACGGTACCCGTGGGCATCAAATCGATCGGCTCGAATTTCGAGCTTTCCGGTGAACCCACTTCCGTCGCCTCAGAGTCCGTTCCACAACTGCACTCGGGCTGGGTATCTGGAGCGCGCGGCGGTTCGATGAGCTCCACAGGAAGACCGAGCCCAGTCCTGTGTTCCTTCCACCTTGTTTCGGTCCAAAAGTAAGATGGGTCGACAGTCTGGATGCCGAGACGCTCAGCGCCAATGGTTTCTGCAGTCGCACCAGAGAGCATGGCGTGCGGTGCGAGATCGGGTGCGAGGTAGAGTGCACGCACGAGGTGGGAGGGGTTCTTAGTGCGAGTGAGGAGCGTGGCGGAGATGCCACGGCGAGTGGTTGGTATGGCGGCGTGTGCAGCGGGTGGCTTAGAGAGCATAAGGGATGCTTCGAGTTCATTCTGTGGTCGACCAGGCGGTCCATATGTGAGTAAACTGACGAGCATCGCAAGAGGCGAGACATCAAGACCTTTCCAGCTACGTTGAAGACGGCACCCTTGCCAGCGTTGAAGAGAGGACAATCTGCCAATGAGCGTGAGACATGAGACCATCCCGCTCGAACTCGGGGCGAATTCCCTGTTGAAGCCAACTCGGCTTACCTTCCATGATCGCCACGGCAGCTACGGCAGCATCCATCGCTTCGCCTCCGAGTTTGAGGACTTCATGACCAGCCTGTAGCGCATGAGCCAACGCAGTTCTGTACCTGGCGCGTTTTTCAGGTGTTGTACCCTCTTGATTCATTGTGCCGGCACCGCCATGAATGACCAGGACATAGTTTTGCGCTGCGTCGCGTTTTCCTGCGCGGAGAATATTCTGACGGGCCGCCAGAGGCTTTGCAGTGAGTCGTTTCTCGGTCATTGTCGTTGAGAGCCGTTGTAGGGCGTGATCAGAAACGTTCTCGTGTTATTACGGAGCTAATTCGGTACGCGAGGAGTGGGGGATGAATATGATTGGAAGATGCCATTGCTCGGGACAAACAAGCGTCAGGTTCAGGCAAGTCTCATCACTGAGTCAGCTTGATCGGTCATACCTCTTTACGGAAGACAGACTTCGAGTGTTCATAATTGCCATGTCGTAATCTCCAAGTACCAGTGTTACTACGCTAGAACCACACGTTTTTGTTCTTTCGTGACTCTAGCTCAGTTTCCATTAGGTGAACCATTCAAAACGTATCTGCGGTATTGAAGCCACCAATGGCATGAGTGATTCAGAAGAGTGATCTGTGTAAATCGTAGATAGCCGCACCACAGAATCACAATGTAAGCCCATTGGCATACACATCACGTGCACTACAGTATATATCTTGCCGCACCGCATAGATGTAGCATAGTCGCCCCTTGTCTTCGTACCTCGTAGTCGCCCATAGAGATCGTGGTCCAGTTCTGTTCCGCCCGATCCCTCAGTGTTCCCGCCATTAGCCACGGTGGGCTTCCACACAAGCTCCGCTCTCAGAGGTGGGTCAATTTGTCGTCGGAAAAAATGGCAGTATATGGCACTCTGTCTGTGCGGATAACACCGCGGTACATACCATCACAGTTGATATGTAAGGTAGCTGATCCAAAGAGCGATCAGTCTCAGGTACGTAGGGCAGACACACAGGATTGTTTACCATTCCCTTCTCTGTCCAAGGCAATGATACTACCCAGGCCACCATCCCTGAACAAGGCATCACTCGTCCAGATACTGCATACGATGTGCTATCGTCGAGGCAGCATTCCGGCGGATGTAGTACTGGCAGTTTGAAAAATGGACACACAAGTCAGGAAATCATGCGGTGACATGGAACTATGTTTTGTCATACATCACCGTTACCAGTTGAAGAGACCCCAACACCACAATCAGTGGATATTCCCAGCAAGCGGTCCCAAGTCCTCTTGAAAAAAAACCCTTCGCACTGCCATTCCTCGGCTCAGAATCCACCACCCATGACGGAGGTATCGCCCACATGTCCCGCCAACTTGTTGGTCCTCCCACCTGTGGAGGTCACCGTGACAATACATCCACGGGTGTCCCACGCCACGGCACCGACGGTACCCATGGGCATTGAATCGATCGGCTCGAGTTTCGAGTTTCCGGTGAACCCACTGCCGTTGTCTTAGAGCCTGTCTCGCAGCCGGACTGGGGCTGGGTATCCAGAGCACACAGCAGCTCGATAGGTTCCACAGGGAGACCGAGACCAGTCCTGTCTTCCTTCCACCTTGTTTCGGTCCAAAAGTAAGATAGGTCGACGGTCTGGATGCCGAGACGCTCAGCGCCGATGGTTTCTGCAGTCGTACCGGAGAGAATGGGGTGCGGTGCGAGACTGGGTGCGAGGTAGCCTCAGGTAGGGTGCGCGGACGAGATGACAGAGGTTCTTGGTACACGTGAGAAGTGTGGCGGAGGTGCCACGACGGGTGATTGGTATAGCGGGGTGTACAGCGGGTAGCTTGGAGAGTATGAGGGATGCTTCGAGTTCATTCAGTGGTCAACCAGACAGTCTGAATGTGAGCAACTTGACGACGTCACAGGAGGCAAGATCAGATGACCTTTCCAGCTACATTGAAGACGGCACCCTTACCAGCATTGAAAAGAGGACGATCTGTCGATGAACGTGGGGTATGAGATCGTCTCGCTCGAAACCATGATGTGGAGGGAAGTTCCCCGTTGGGTTTAACTCGACTTACCTTCCAGGACCGTGACGGCAGCCACGGCAGTATCCATTGCCTCGCTTCCGAACTTGAGGATATCGTAATTAGTTTGCAAGGATCAATTTACAGTCAAACCCCTCATAACCCATACTGTTTGGGAGAAGGGCTAGAGTATGGGTTATGGGGTTCAGGAGGTTGCTCCCATTACATAATGGAGGGTTCCTGCTGGCACTTAGTTGACTCACCATTGAAGCTATTGTATTCTATGGCAGTAGCATATTAAAAGAAGAGTAACAGAAAAATATTAATTTGGTTGTGTAGTAAAGTAGTCAGTCAAACAGGTGGGAACCAAAGACTTGGATTCTGCTGCATGTAACATGTGCCAAAATGCCCCTAAATTTGACTCCAGTGTGCATGTTGGTATTGTATAGCCAGTACCACAAGTCCCAAGAAGGTAATCGATTAGTCACGATACTAGTCATACATTATAGATCATTCTAGTATAATATGTATAAGTAGTATATAAGCCCGAGCATACAGGGCGGAGAGACATCCAATATATTCATTATACCTCGTACTACGTGAGCTCATAGCCAACAGGTGATGAG